>JAIPRM010004248.1:0-14328 GCA_025469315.1 Stegophylla sp. TES_Ste_2020 | reverse complement strand
ATACGAAAAAGTGTTAACAGAAAAAAAAAAAGAAAAAAAAATAAATAAATAAACATCATTGTAAAAACACTAGCTTCTTCGCTCCCCTCAGAATCTAAAAAAAAATAATTTTACTGTCGAAGGGAATTCATATCTAATAAAAACCAATTAGTTCTAATTAATTTATAAACGTTTACGTAAATAAGAAAAAAAACAATAATTAGTTATTTAGATGTGTTAGGAATTCGATAATAAATCATTTGTTTATTTATTTTAGAATAGTTATTAGTTATTACACGCACATGGAAAAAGCATAAAGTTTGGTTTTGAATATAATGTTATTATTGTTTAAAACTTAAACGATAGGAAAAATAGATTGCTATAATATATAAGTAGTGTTTAAAACTATCCAAACAACTGGAATAAATATAGTTTACTTTAGGGTGACCATACGTCCTGTTTTATACAGGATTGTCCTTTATTTCGGCTCTGTGTCCTGTTGTCTTGACACACATCTCTCAGGACGCTTTTTGTCCTGTAATCTCAAGTCTGTTCCACATCAATCCCGTTTTTTGACTTACTGTTGATTTAAAATTGTCGAAATGAAATTATTGAATAAAATAATGTAAGAATATAGAAATTTTTTGGGTACGATTTTAGATCACTTATAATCTTAAAATGAATTAACAAGTTTTTTTTTTTTAGAAAGTAAAGTATACAATGTGCACGAATAAAGGGTTTGAAGAAACTTAAAAAAGTATCAATTCAATTTCATTATGTTATTTCATGTTTTCCAAAAATAATGTTTTTATGTGTTTAAATTTAATCTATAATAGGTATTTTAAAAATTATACTTTTGTCACGATTCAAAAACACACACACACACACACACACACATATATATATATATATTATGTGTAATAAATACTTATTAATTTAAAAATATTATGAAAAATATTTTTGTCCTGTATTTTATTTTCTTAAATACGGTCACCCTAGTTTACTCGTATTTTATTTCTATTAGAATTGCCGCCGAATATTCCAATAACGACTGTAAAGATAATATTACGTATTTTCTACTCTTACAAATACATGGTATAGAGTATAATATTTTAATATTATATTCAAACTGTAAGTGTATAAGTGTATAATATTATAACTGGTTTAGAAATTCGAAAAATATTATACCACATTCGGTTGTAAACATACGAACTTAATTAGAACGCGTCGTGTGGGTTTAAATTACGAGTGGTCACAATGTTAATAATTGTATTATTATAATAATATGAAATGACTTTCTTATCGTGTCGAAATCTGACCATCATTCGACTTGTTCAAAGCATTTTTAAATTTTGTGAAACGTTTCTTTTTTTCTTTTTTTTTTTTTTTTGATGTGATAATCGTACGTGTTTATTTCAAGTCTAGGATCACTAAACGTTTGTACAACACACAACTACAGGTCACATATTATAGTTTCTAATATTTATCTACAGTATAAACCTCGATCGGCTGGCCTCCTGTTACGACATGGAGATGTCTTCATACAATATTATGCATTTCGTAGGCATTGTTCGGAATATAATATTCACGTCGTCGGCGGCAACCGGTGGCGGCGGCTGTAAACGGCCGGATCCGTGTCGAGGCTGTATAGAGATTATAGAGATTTATACTTAAATCCTCTCGTAAATCAGAATAAACGCGAAATTTCTACCGATTTCCAGGCCCGCTTTTTTTTTTTCACCGATCTCCTTTACGTTCCCTCCCCTCCCTGCTCCCCACCCCGCCCGTATCGTAATCTAATTTATTATTAGATTCCTTTGACTCGATTCGATATTATTATAATCGTTTATAATATTTTATTTTTTTGCCGCCCCCCCCCTCTCCCCCCTTTCGAGTAAAAACTATAAACGGTACGGAAACGTAAATGTAAATTGCCGTCCGTTGTCATGTAATATCGTTCATACTACAATCGGTCGGTGATTATATTATTTCGCTCTGGGGTGTTGTGAAATATAGGGGGATTAAGTGAAATAACGCTTTGCGTGCAACACAGGACATTTAGAAGCAATAATCTGCGGTGGCTGTATTTTTTTTTTTTTCATATGACAAGTCACATATATACATATCGCATTAATTTTCGTCCGAATTCAAATGCGTACAAATTAGGCGATAAAACGCCGTTTATACGGTGACCGCGAAAATAATCGTTTCTTTCTTTCTTTTTTGGTGTGAAATTGAAATATTCGAGAAGATTCGCTGCAGATCTGATGAATAAAACAGATTTTTAAAAATATATATTATTATGTATCAAATATTCGATTGATTTCATTTTTACACGTTTCGTAATTCGAGACTATATCCAGGTATTTCATAAACTATGGCAGCAATAAATTATAAATTTAGATAAATATCTTTTACTTTCTGGACGTTCAGTCGAGATTTATATTGTATGGTAATTGAAATGGGATAAAATCAGAAGTGTCAAAACGTAAATAGTTAAACGTGAAAAAAACTTTCAACTAAAAGGTTCGAAAATAACAAAAATATAACTCGGTTTTAATTAGTGATTAAGTTAGCATTAATGTTATACGTATTTTAATCACTAATGAAATAGATCTGATAATATCACGCCCAAGCAGTATAATAATTTGAATCCAGAAAAACTGAATGAAAACACTATTTCATTTTGTATAATTTTTTGAACTTTATGAAAGCCGTAAAGTTCGTTGATAGTTCATAAGAAAGAGCTCATCAAGTAGGTACAAAATGCGGAATTTAAAAATTCAAAAAATAATAATTGACTTATAAACCGTTAAATAAAAATAGTCAGTTTTAACATATGAGTTTTCTTTAACTGTGCAGATCTCTGAAACTGGAAAACGATTTAGTTGTTTCAGTTTAGTTGTTATAACCATATTAACATAGGACAAGTGAAATGAAGAGTTTCAGAATTACGCTTATTTATAATAGTGTGTTAGATTTGATATCATCGGCGAGAAGTCGTAATGATTTCAAATTCGGAAAAACTAGAAGTACAGCTAAAAAGATGTGATGCGAGTTCCACATAGTACTTATTCAAAGAGTATTCTATTTTAGGGTTAATCATTTTTAAAAAAGGGACTTTAGTGTAGTTGATTCTCCAAAAATTATTATAAATGAAAAAAGTGTACACGTCGACTTCAACTTGGCAAGCGTTTTCGTAGTGAATACTACAGGTATTTTAATGGCGATTTGCATTCGTTTAAAATGTAAAAAGATTATGTTCAGATTGTAATAATTATCATTATAAAATATTAATATTATTTTTTGGATTTCACACAAAAACGCGTAAAGTCGTTTCGATAGTTTATGTACGTATTTATTTTCTAAAATACGATACTTAACTGAGATTAAATTTCAGTTGCACGTGAAATTTAATTCGTCTCTCGACATTCCATCCTGTGGTTGATCATAGTTTTTTCCGCTTAGCAGAAAAGCTGAGTCATTTTGGTTTTTACGATTATTATAAATAAATTCAGTTATAACTACTACTACTGTGCATATTTAATTGAATTTAAAAACAATCAATTCTATTTTTAAGCTATATAATATTAAAATTTAAATATTTCATTGATAATTAAAAATATAGATGGTTAAAATAAAAAACGGTCATAAATGTAGGATTTCATATTGATTGAAGTCATAAAGTATAATTAAATTTTATTTATTATTATTTATAGTTTAATTTATTCGTTAAATATTAAAATTTAACAATGATAGTGTGCTTTAAATCGATTTATATAGTATAAATCTTATACGGTCAATTAAAATGATACATTAAATAATATTAAATTAAAATATTATGAAACGTGTTATTTTTGCAGATGTGTGTCTACCTGTAAAGTATAATCAAATTTTAAATTCGTTTATGGCACGTTATGCTGACGATGGTTAAAAAACTAAAAAGCCGGACATACTTTGCGCCATGGGTATTTTTTACTTCCCGGGTAGGATGCTCTAAGTGGATGTATTGAATTTTAAACGATAAATTATTTTTTCAATAAAACGATACTGAGCGGATCTTCAGTTTATTCAAGATAATTTTACTTAGAAATGATTAAATTTATTATTATCGCAAAGAACGACCAATTTTATGTTCCATTATAACTAAGAAAATAAACTAAAATAGTTTTTATAACAAAAAAAAAAAAAAAAAGCATTAGAAAAAAATTACATTAATTTTTTTTCACTTATTAAAAATTTCTTTCACTAAAATATTTTTCATATTATAGTCTACCTTAAAATTTGCATAAAGTTTGGATTAAAAAAAGATAGGTTTAAATGATTTTTGTCGATATTTTGTAGTTTTTTCCCAAATTTTACGAAAACTGTTGAGAATTTCGAATAATGACCACCTACAGGTAAATTTTGATTCTAAAAGTTGTTAGTCAAAACTTTGAAAAAATTAAATAAAATCAGAAAAATGTACAATGAACTAGATTTTTGTAAAAAATCGATTGAAGTTATTTTCTAGTAACCAAAGGTTCTTGAGGAGCTTGAAATTTTCACAAATTGTTCGACAATACAATATTATATTATAATAATATACTATGTCTTATGAAAAAAAATGAAGTCTCTTAAGCTAAGTAAAAAACTTTTAATGTACTGCAAGTTTTTAATTCTTTGAAGTTTTGACTCATTAAATTTGTATATATATATATATATATATATAAATGATGGTTTCAACTTTCAACCTCCTCTACACAACAGAATTCATATTATTTCACTAAATTTATTCTAAGTTATAAACTAAAATTAAAATTTTAAGTTATGAAGGCGAAAAAAAGTCCTTATTTAAATTTATTGGCAAAACCCAATGAAGGGAAAATTATTCAACTCTAGTGATAGACGTCAGCTGTTCGTTATTAAATTAATTAAAATTCAATGAATATGATTTATGAGAATCGCGTGGAGATTGCTTTTACACTTAAAAAAAAAAAAAAAAAAATCTTTTACTACCTATTATAGTATAATATCAAGGATAGGCGTTCTCAATGTTTAGAAAATTACTGAACATGACATGACAGTTCGCTAATAGATTTTTATCGGATAATATTGTCTCATTTACCGAAGTACATTTTCATTCTCAATGTTTCACCCTTAGTTTGAAAAATCGTTCGTCCTTGCAATAAATAACTGACCAATAACTACATAAATATACAAAATATAATTGGAAAGTTTTGCTCTATTTAAAGTGGGTTATGAACATCATATGATGTTGTAAATTTAATGGTTTAAATTATTACTCAAACTTAGTGGCATATTTTCACATAAAGTGAAAGTTTAATAATTTAAAAATAGATTTTTGCTGAGAAACTAATCGACCGCTCAGCAATAATTTGGATTAAATCCGTTTAATCCGGATATGTCGTATTCAATCCGGTTTCGCGTTCAACCGTCACGTCGAATGACCTAAGCCGATTATTTTTATTTATTTATTTATTTTTTAATTACTACTAATTATTAATAATTTTTTCCTGAATTCGAGCTCTCCAATCGAGCTCAACTAATTCTGTTTGTATTCTAAATAAAATAAAGTTGCTTATTTTTTTCTCGTGGCTTTCTTGTTTGCCGATATTACTATTCTTCAAAAAAAAAAAATGTAACGAGTACCTTTCAAAAATGTACATAACTTTTAGATTCCGAGTAAAGCAAAGGATGAAATAATTTTAGATTCTGAGTAGAGCGAAATTTTACTTTATAAATTTAAATTTATTTTTTCTATTTTATTTATTTATTTTAATTTTTTTATGTGTACACGTTTTCATGTAAAAACACTTGTCCAGAAATTTTATACAATAACTTTTAAGACCAAAAATCACACTTATATGGTACTTTAGAGGAGTAATTTTTCAAACTTCTCAGTACTATTACCAAAAACTATTACCGAAAACCGGTCCAAAAACAAAGTGAAATCAATTTTCAAATTTCAAATTACTTTGTGTTTTATTAGGTTTTATTTAATATAATTTTTAATTTTTAGTATTATTTGCTGACAATTGAACACGTACTCGCTCTGCACGTATATGTCTAAATAACCTGAAAATTTTTTTGAAAATCTTTAGTCAATTTTTAATTGTATAACCGTTTAAAGTTTATACGTTTATATGAAACTGGCCATTGTTATGTAAAATAATAATTTTCGAAGTTCAAAATATATTTCCTTTTACCCAATATATTTATTTTACTTTTTCCTCACGTGTTTTTATGCGTGCGGCATAATTGTCGCGAAACTTGGCACTCTGAATAATTTTCCACAGGCGATTAGAATTTAGAATTACGACTCAAATGACGGTTAAACCAATTAATTGCAGATTTTTTTTTTCCTAATTATTATTTAAGTCGTAACATATTCAATTTATTGTTTTTAATGCGTAAAATTGTATATCAGTTTACTCATATTATATAAATCAACTTAAATTTACGTTTTTATTAGAATCAGGATTGCCAATTTTTAATCAAAAAGCCTTTAAACTTCAAAACGTGCAAAATTTTCAAAATAGGTTTTTTAAAATCCAACACACCCACTAAGAGTATCCCACGTGTCAAGTGAAGAATACCAATGGTGCAAAGTATGTCCGGCTTTATTTATTTATTCGTTTTTGAAACACTGAAACACTTTTCGGTTGATAAACTATGTCTACAAGACACAAGTCCATTTTTCTGAATGGTACTTAAAAAAAGGCTATTTTTTCTTTTCTCAAAAATTCTGAAAAATTGAGTACCATAAATAATAAAATTTGCATTAAATAACATTAGATCTTAAGTCATCATTCCAAAAATACTGGTGCTAGGAACTTAAAATGTTCACCATGTATTAATATCATATTGAACAAAAAAAAAAAAAAAAATTTTAAAAACTTAATTTTTATTTTCAGATAACAATAAGTAATTGTTATAACTTTGTGACTTTTTTTTTCAATGGAAAATTAAAAAGAAAATTAATATTATATAAACAGGATCAAATCCTTATATTCCGCGATTGTCAGGTGGATTTAGGTTAAACTAATTATGGAATTTATTTCAATAATAATTGAGTGCTCAAAACTGTTTTAGAGTATTGATTTTCCAGTATGTTAGGTTAGGTTGGGTTAGGTTAGGCAAAATATTTTTCAGAATTTTTATTTAAGTATCGAAATATTAATGTAAAACACTGGTTTTTTAACAAAATCTATTCCATAAATTTTCAGTAATTTTTTTTTTTTTTTTTTTATTATTATTACTAAAAATATCTGATTTTTATCATGCGTTTTTTGAGTTTTCAATTCTACCGAATAAAATTGTTCTTCATAAATGGAATACATTATATTGTTTTGAAAAAATAATAAAAAAAAAAAAAAAAAAAAAAAAAATAATAATAATAATATTTTAATAATACCGTGTTTGTATTGTCATATTAATTGAATCGATTAATTTTTTTTGTTCCAGGTGCTTATCACGTTAATTGGCGTATTGCTAGCAAATTCGGCTCCAGAAACCACGGATTGGACGAATGAAACGCATCGTCAAAACAACAACAACAACAACAACAACAAAAGTCTGAACAAAAACTCTCAAGACTGGTAAAATAATTTTCTATATTTTCTTCGAAAAAAAAAAAAAAAAAAAAAAGAAATAGGAATCTAAATCGTATTTTAAATTCTGAACGAAGTGAAGAAGCTAGTGTTTTTACAATGATGTTTATTTTATTTTTTTTGTGTGTACAACTTTTCGTATGGAAATACTTGTCCAAAAGTTTCGATCGGTAACTTTTTGAAACCGTATATGCCTCTAGTTGGTACCTTAGAGAAGAAGTCATTTTTACAAATTTCTCAATTTTTCAATTTTTCAATTTTTTGGAAAAAACTACCCGAAATTTGACAAAAACGACTCGGAAACCATATAATATTTTGATCCAAACTATATGAAAATTTAAACGTGGATAGAAAATGTGAAAAAAAATGTTCGGACATTTTTCCAACATTTTTTTTTCCCCATCATTATTTTTCATTTTATTAACGTCCCTCGTTCAGAATCGTTTTGTTGAACAAAAGATTTATCGTTTCTTTAAAATTCAATACACCATCACCCGTCAAGAGAATTCCGCCCATCGTGCGAAGTATGTCCGGTTTTTTAAGCTTTTTGGCGAGTTATAATATTGCGTTTGTTTGGCTGCCAACATTTTCACCGTCGTCTGAGAAAACCCAAAACGACACCGCCGCGTATATCACCCGCAGTTAATAATGTTATTATTCTGTTTAATATTTTTATCCGCTTTTAACGAAGAGCTACTTTGCATAACCCGTATGGACATTACGCCCGTACGCTGATATACTACTGGTAAACTAGTTTCGTTTCAATCGTATTTCTCGTTAAAAAAAAAAAAAAAAAAAAAAACCAATTTATAGGCGTTATTATTTCACGTGGTCGAATTTTCGGCCTCTTCTTCGCTCTCTATTATACTGTGACGTAAAAAGCAACGCGAATGGGATCTCTGAGATTTTTACGAGACGGTAAAAAACACATTTATTATTAAACACCGAAACGCGCGCGCGTCCCGTATACATTTGCATAAAGGAATTCAAAAAAAAAAAAAAAAATTCTATCTGTGTTGTAAATTCTTAACGATTTAAATTTTCGATCCTTATAATAATTTTATTAATTCTTTCGAACTCGAACTCGAATCTGAATTTTATTCGAACTATTTTTGAACTTTCGAACTTTTTCGGACTTCAAAAAAATTAAAACATTTGAAAATTCATCAATAATAACAATATTAGTCGTATTAATATTAATCAATAAAAATCCGATTTCGAAAAGTTGCTGCTGATTAAACTGTTTGAAAATTCGAACTCGAACATACTAAACTCGAACTATTCGAGATGTTCGAATTCCTTAAAGTTCGAGGTGTTCGAGGGTTCGAAGAGTTCGAGAACCCATCCCTACAAATAATATATTATAATAATTAGGGGTCGGAAGTTGTAGGAATTGCATATTGCTACAGTGTGTATAGCAGACCTAGCTAGAAATCTGAATAGTATACAATGGCAAGTTGAAAAATTGAAAATTAAAAATGCATATTTTGACAATTTTAGCTAAAAAACGTGCATATTTCATTGGTTTTATGCGCATGTTATGCATATTTCATATTTTTCTAAAAAAATTGATTTTTTTCAATTTTGAATTAGGTATTGGTAGTTCAAAGCAATAACTTAACAGGTATTAGAAAACATGTATTCTTTTCATAATTTAAAAACGTTGAAAAAATATTTTCAATTTTCGTTTTAGCTCAATAACATGTCAAAAATGCCAACCAGATATAATTTTTTTCTCAGTTATAAAAAGTTTTTACGTATATTGTTAATTTATGACAGCAACATCTGATGTATTTTATTTTTGGAATTTAGAATAATTTTTTTGCACGTTTAACATTTTTAATGCACATTTTACAATTTTTTCGCGCATATTTCGCCTTTTTTAGCTTCTACAACTCCCTAGGCATAAATTAATAATATTTACTTATTTATGTTGTTATTATGCGTCGTGTTTATTAGCGGGCTAAAATTTTTTTTTTTTTTTTTTGCAAACGCAATTTTCAGGTTAGACGGAGGAGAAGGAACATCGCTAAAAGAGGAAGTGGCAAACCACCATTGGTTGTCCAGTGATAAGAGTATTGAATATCTAGTCTCGGTGGGCGGCGAGGAAGACTGTTGCCCGTCACAAATGGAAATGATCGAACCCACGGGCGGCAGTAACCCCGACGGGCTATACGTTGAACTGTACAGGTAACTGTAATGAGAACTGTTGTAATTTCGTACGAAATAATATTATGCGAATTTCCATTTGTGTGAAAAATCAAAAAAAAAAAAAAAAAGACGGTTCACACGCTGTGGTGAATTTTCATTACTTTTGAAGTGGAAAAAAGTCAAATGCGGCGTCATAAAAGGATATTCAACGTAACTTAAATGGAAATGAATAATACGATATTAAATAAGTCTATTTGAAAATTATCTTTATTTTTATAATTTTGAATGAGTATATTTATTAGGTATAAACTATTCGAATAATTCAATCCAAGGTTTTTTTTTTTTTTTATATTAAACTGAAATAAATCATCGTTCTCCTAAATTGGCATTCATAAAATTTGAGAATTTACGCGTTATTCGTTTGATTAATTATAGAAATATTTCATAATAGACATAAGCATCACTAAGTTATTGTGCGCATAAAATATCAATAATGAGTGGGAGAACAATAGAGGCGATGATGATTTTATTAAATGTATATTTTACAAAAATATTATATTGATTACATTTCATTAAAATATTATAATCGCGCTGTTGACTACACGTGAAAAGAGTTGATTATTATTATTTATTATTATTTTTTTTTTTTTTTCAAAATATTGTATATTATAATGAATTCAAGTAATATGATACCCGTCCCACGGAAAGAAATTTATTTTTAATTGGCGAATTCGTATTCGACACCGAGACTATATTATGTTGTCATCATCGATGCCTGCGGCAAATATATTATTACCATTTAATGTTTTTTTCTTTTTTTTCTCTTTTACAAATAAATAAAAAAATAATAATAATAATAATAATCCACCGGTAACTAGTTTTTATTGACTGTTTACTGGTCGTAAATTATTTACATACACTAGTTAAAAACTCGTATAATGACATTTCAAAATGAGAACAAACGGCGGCATGCAATTTATTCTAAAAATATAAATACGTAGTACATTTGAATACGTAATGATATTCTAGAAATTATTGCAATAATAAATATATATATATATCAACTATCTGGACCGAATTTTGAGTGAGGTCAGGATTTATTGATTTTTCACTATATAGTGTCATATATTTAATAATAATATATATTTATTTTCTCCTATTTGAGAAGACGTTGCATTTCTATGGATGACGCATGTAGTAATGTCTTCGCGTTGCAGCTGCGTCGGGCACATTTTGCGTCCAGTCAATAATAAAATCAGCAAAAATCATTTTCAATCATTGTGTGGTCACGGTAACAGGTGATACTGCAGGGGCGTAGGTATATATTTTGAATGGGGGGGGGGGTTCAAAAGTAAAATTGTTGACTGAAAGCACTGAAAGCGCTACCTAACAAGAATTTTGAAAATATTATGCAATATCAAAATAATGTTAATTAAATACAGATAATTTTTCGAAATTCTAATAGTTTTTTCAAGCACAAGAAAAAATTAGTGAAAATTCGAAAAAATCACGGAATAAAAAATGTTTTTTTCCTAATTCAATTTCAGTATTATTTGGTTTATAGGTACTCCAAAAATTAAGGTGCAAGAAACTTAAATGTTCACTAGTAAAATACATAGTATTTTTCGAGCTAAAGAATAAATTCGAAAAATCTGAAAATATCTAGTTTGTACACATTTTTTTCAAATATAAACTGAAATCCCTGTAGAATTCGGTAAAATACAGGAGGATACAAAAAGAGTAGCTGACATGTTTACAAGCTCTTTTATACATAGGTTCCTATTGAACATTTTAAGACGACGGAAAAAAGTGAAGCAAGTGATTATACAATACAGAATACTATAAGTATATATTTACAATTTAATGTTTGATAGTAAAATTAGAATTGAAAATACATTTTTATAGACGAAAAAATCTGTTATTAATATGTGCACATTTTATCTTGTTAAAATGGTAAATTTTTTCGATTAAGAGTTTATAAATGGGAGGGGTTTGAACCCTCCAAACCTCCCCCTTACCTACACCTTTGGGTGGTAGACTGCGTCCCGGGTTCAAATATATGATAAAACCAAAAATCCGATAATCATCAAGGGTTTAAGTGTTATAAGCGAAAAATATTTTTTTCTCTTATTCAGGATTCTCAAAGCGTGTAACTGTAATACATTAAATATAGTAATTCAAAAAATAATTATGGGAACCAATCGCTAGCTTAAATAACGACCAAAATTAAAAAAAAAAAAAAACATATTTTTCTATTGACCCATCTCAAAATACATTTTTGTTAAAATAAATAAATGAAAATAAAATTTCGTGTGGCAGCAGGGCAGCAGTGCACACTATAAATATAATTCATTCGCGCAATAAAATAATTTTGGGTAAATTTGAAACTGAACACTTAACGTATTAATATTGATTAGAAACAAGCAATTCTTCAAATGCCTCAGTATATAGTTTTAGAGGAAATCGCAAAAATATATGACATATTTTTATTTACGTAGCAATGCATACGTATTGAATTTTCACCGACTGTAACGAATCGGTGACTATGTATAAAATTTAATCACATTTGTTGTTAATTCTTCCCAAAATATTTTACAAATGAATCATTGTTAAATCTATACGATCATATTATGTGCCTCGAGCTATGTCGATATGAGCTTGGTTTTGGTTTTGGTTTTTTTTTTTTTTTTTTTGGTAGAGTTCCAAATCGCGGAGTACATTAATATAATAAAATATAATATAGTAGAATCGAGATTGAGTAATCGAATTTTCGTATCAATACAATATTAGCATAATAATATTATTGCAATGTAGTTTTTCTTACACAATCCTTAGAATAGTAGTAGTACTCGCCGCTAGACAATCAATGTGCGCACGGAGAAAATAATAATAAATAATAATATTATCGTTTCGATAAAACTAAAATATGATAAACTTCATTTTTCACACGAAACTCGCGCGACCATTCGTCCTGTTTTTCACACGGGTTTGTCCTTTTAATTTTTCTCTTTCGGTCCTGCTGTGTTCCGAGAAAATTCCCACGGCACGCCTCGGGTATTGTTTTTAAAATATTTTTGAGTATTTTGAAAATCCTAAATTTAAATTTTTTATATTCATGTTGTAATAATATGTTTTAAATTGAATTTGATTCCGAATGAATTAACATTTTTTCAACAGATACGCATTTGTTTTCTCCTCCAAATTTTTTCGAGTATAATGCACTATTGAAGCTTCGACTTGCATACTCTCTAAACTTTGAGTAAAACTCAATTATAATTTGTGTAAATGTCCCGCTGTAACGCACGAGTATAATAAAGAGTACACGTTTTTTATTCACAAAAGATAAACGTATAGAGTAACCCCCACAAAAAATTGTTTTATTTTCAATATACACCATCATGATTACACCCCTGTTTCTGAATTCCTTAGTATGAATACCCTTTCTAATCGAAGAACTACTCTTGGGTTTAAATTGCTGAATGGATTGCTATCTGGAAAAATAGATTCTTCTCATCTATTGAGTTGTTGTATTAACTTTAGGGTACCACAACATATTTTTAGAAATACTACTCCCTTCTACTGCATTCCTCCTTGCACCTCTAATTACTTGGCAAATGAACCTATCACGAGATTAATGACTCTTGCCAATGTGGATGCTTTCCACCTCTGTTAATACTTATATTATACTTATTATGTATAATATGTTTCCACTTTTTATCCATTTTGATAGTAATAAGTCTTGTAATTTGTAACTATAATTAATTGTAAACTGTATATATCTGATTATAATTTTCTCAAGGACTAAATATTAAATATAGAAATAAACGAAAAAAAATTGTAAAGCCTTCCATCAAACCTTTAGAATAAAACACATCTATTGTTTCGAGAAATGTTTCGACATTTCATCAACCGTTTTTATACGCACGTTAACGTCGTCGTCGCGTCCACAAAATCGTATTTCAAAAATCTCGCAATATCATATTCGGTTTTTTCGTAAAAAACAAAAACAGAAAAAAAAAATCAAGTAAACACATACACGTTTGTTTCGAGTCGTGTAGTGTTCCAATGTCGTCGGGATGATAATATCGCGGATGTTACCAAATCACAAAATTCATTGCTCTTTTGTCCCGTTTTATAATTTTCAGTTAAATCCGAAAATTTCCTTCGTCATCCCGCTCATTAAAACCTGAAAAAATCGTATCCGTTCGGTTATTTATTTATTTCTCGCTTCCTTCGAATTCAATTCAAACATTTATTTTATCACCGAAACTCTTTCGACCCGCATCCCATACACACGGGGCGTAGAGATTATCTCCACTCTACGACACACACACACACGCATAGGTGTAACAGTATCGCATGGGATGATGGTTGGACGTCGCCCAACCCAGTGGCGTAGCCAGGAATTTTGAATGGGGAGGGCTAAGATCCCTTATTAAACACGTAGAAAAATAAAACTGATTTCTTCATCTAAAAGAAAATACTATTTCAGTTATTATATTAATTATCCCAGAATTTTTCTGTTGTTATTATGATGTTGACTAAGTTAATAGTATTTCATACTGAAGTCGCCCCAGTAAATTTT
>JAIPRM010004247.1:0-23512 GCA_025469315.1 Stegophylla sp. TES_Ste_2020 | reverse complement strand
GAATTTTATGAAAATTTAAACATAGATAGAAAATCCTATAAAAAAGATTTTGGCGCAAGAAAATTTTGAAAATGTGAAAAAAAATTTTGGACATTTTTCGAAATTTTTTTTTTTCTTATATTATTAACTTCCTTCGTTCGGAATCGTTTTACTGAAGAAATGATTTATCGTTTCTTTAAAATTTAATACGCCCGTCAAGACAATACCACCCGTCGTGCGAAGTACACCCATCGTGCGAAGTATGTCCGGCTTTTTTACATTATTTCAGTAATTTAGTAATAAAAATTGTCCCTCAATTTAACGCGTATAAAAAAGCACAAATCGATACAACCACTGAACTTAAAATAAGAAATCATTTTGATGAAATGCTTTGACAAATGTATGATAGAGGTTCAGCCATTAAAAATGTTGAAGGTGACAAATAAAAATAAAATTATATCCATCAAGCATAAAACCCACCAATAAATAGTTTTTTATTGTGTAAAACGATGTCTGTACCTTTAAGATAATTTCACGTGTTACAAAAATTAAAAAATGGTCACATCAAGGTACCTAAACAATAAACCATTGTTCAGACAATTTAAATTACTATTCACATTTTAATATACACAAGATAAATAAATAAATGTATGAAAGACAATCAAAGATTGACAAAGAAAATCGAGTTGAGTAAAAAGAGATGAAGGGCATAAACATCAGTGGTTGATATGAATAAAGTTAAGTATAAGATAAAATATTACTAGAATAGTTATGATCATGTTAAAAACAAATTGCACAATGTACATACGAATTAATTTTAAGAAACAATGGCATACTTGAATAAAATGTTTATGGAAAAATATGAAGTATGACACCAAAAATTTGAAAAATATTACGGTTTCCGACATATAAGTACTTACATAGATTTAAAAATAAAACAATAAGATAAAAGCTACGTGAATCATTTTACTTTACATTTTGTTAAGAAAAAAATAATATTTTAACTATTAATTTAATATATTTTTATTATAGTTCTATTTATTCCTTTTTGTAAAAACAATAATGATTCAAATAAATATTGTAATTTTCAATATAGAATCAATATTTCTTATTTTGGCTAGCTTAAACAAGTCAATAACTTTGTCACCATTGATAACTCTGTATTCAAGTGGATGACGGTTTTTAAGTAAAGCTAAGCCGATTAACCGTTCTTGATTCATATTTTGTATCAACAAAGTTTTTAACCTTAGTAGAATAAAGCAATGTAATGCAAGTTTTAAACAACTTTTCAAGCTTTACTACAGAAGTATGTATACGACATAGTATATATAAACAGAAAAGACATAAGCAATACAAATTGTTATAAAACAAAATACTTTTAACTGTTTATAAATTTAAGTATAAATACATTTTCTGTTCTAAAGGGAATTATTAGATATAGAATTAAAATATTTTTCATTCGTTTGAAAATAATATTGCGCGTAAAGATGAGAGCGAAAAAACGAACAAATCTTAGTGAGTATATCGATTATTTTACTATAATGTAAAAACTAGCCATGTGTCACGAGATAGATTGACTACCCGATTCTGAGTAAAAGAGTGCAAACAGTAGGGTTAAAAAAAAATATATATATATCGATTATAATATTAAAAAAAATATTTGTAGAAGCAAAGCCGAATAATAAATTGTTTAGGGATGCTAATTTTTATGTCAAAGAACGTTTGGTTTTGACATGGTGAATTTAATCACTGTAAGACAATAAAAACGATTCTACCGAACAGCGTTTAAAATTACGACTACAAAGAACTGCGGTGCAAACGATATCGATAAGAAAGATTAATTAGGTAATAAAAATAATAAACACTTAACACAAAGTTACATTCGTTAAATTATACGGGAAGTAGATCATACTTCATAGGTAACCTAATGTCAATTTGATCACGGTTGAAATCGTGGTTAAATGAATAGAGTTTCCACTTTACGGCAACTTTGTCATGTTCTGTGAACTTGGTGAACATCAACTTTATCATTAATTATATGTGTTGGGTAATTTGCTATCCTATTACTGTTATACTTAATTAGGTTAATACAATCAATATACATATAGACATATCATTCAACTCATTTTACTGGTATAAGATAGAAAAAAAGTTCTTTGAGGAGAATACCCTCTTCTGTCCTTCTTTTCTTGCAAGTACAATTGCTGAATAAAGAGAAATTCCTATTTTGAATAATTTACATAATACTAAATTATAAGCAGGTGTACACAGAATATCTAATGATAATTCATAAATATATTATATTTGGAATTACTGTAAAACATGTTACACTTTGATTATTTAAATAGATATAAATATGAAAAAAAAAAAAATTTAAGTCATTAAAAACTGTTCAGACGTTCAACATAGGTAAAGCGAGTTATTTAAGTTTCATGTTTTAAAAATGACAACGAAATAGGGAAATGGAAATATGACACAGTTCTAATAACAAACTATCGCTTTTTGTAACACGTCTACAATTATTTAAACGCTCTCATCAGTGCATATAATTCATTTTAAGAAATGAAAATAAAAATTGGAATAACAAAATACTCAACACGTGACATAAACATCGTAATTCATATTTATAATATTTTAAATATTTTAAAAATCTTTCTTGACCACGACTCGTCACTATTATAACCATAAAATATTTAAGGTAGATAATAATGTTTCAAAAGTATTTTATCTTTTTTCTACAACCAAATATTAACGTCATTCATACATACTAAACGTATTATAAAATAATATATTCAAATGATTCACCTTTGAGTAGGTACGATATTTATAATTAATCGTCTAAAAAAAAAATTTAAGTATCTACATTAAAAATTAGTTGACTGGGAGCAACCCTGGCACCGTAGTTACGTCTATGTTGTCACTACACATTCTAATTTACTGATTGATAAGTTTTGTAATTTAACCGAGTACTTATCATTTTAAGTGCGTTTTTAATCATTAAAATTATACGGAGGTTTAAAACGTCCATCATTAGCCATTGTAAAAAATTTAATTGTTTTCCCTAAAAGTACTATACGACATACAAACATACATTAAAATAAACCGTTGGTAGTAACATTTCTCGGAGATATTTAAATACGTAAATTCGAGCAATATAGAAGTAATAACATCGTGTTACAGCGAGGCATTTTAAACACTTACAATGCCTTTTTGAGTTTATTTACCAAACGAATTACGATTATAAAACGAATAAAAATGTTTGATAAAAATAAAATAAACCTAAATCGTTAGAATAGTCATAACAGAAACTCACAACTAGGAACACCAATATTACAAGTGCAATATAAACATGAAAACTTTAAAATGAAATATATGTCGCATCCACATTGCATAATTATCCATTTCGTGAAATGGACAATGTTTTTATCCATTTCACGGAATGGAACCGCGATTTCTCCCACTTAATTAATATATTTCTCATCTATGTCTATCTATGCTATAATTTTGATAAAGTTTGTTGTGAATAATAATGATTTCCAATTCTTTTTTGTCAAATTTTGGGTAGTTTTTCCCAAATAAAAAATTTAAAAAGCTTTCACAAAATTTGGGAAAAATTATCCAAAATTTACTAAAAAATACTTGGAGTCCATCATTTTTTGATCTAAACTTTATAAAAATTTAAACAGAAATGGACAATAATGTGAGAAATATTTTGCAGCTAGAAAATTTTGCAAATGTAAAGAAAATTTTGGATATATTTTATTTTTATTTTTTCTGTAAACAATATTTTGTATGCAAATACTTCTCTAAACGTCTCAAATAGCAACTTTTGGAAATGGTACAACTAAGAGAGTCATTTTTCGAAATTTTCAATTGCTTTCTCAAAATTTAGGAAAAAATACCCATAATATGATAAAAAAGACTCGAAAACTATCTTATTTCTTTTTTTAATCCAAACTTTATGAAAATTTGAAAATGTAATTATAGATAAATACAAAAACATTTTGGCACAAGAAAATTTCGAAAATGTGAAAAAAAATTGGACATTTTTTTCTCATTAATTTTCTTTCTTTATTAATTAGACATTTTTGTCTATAATTTTCATATCTTTGTTTTATTTTACTTTATTATATACTTTACTTTAGAATACTTTTTTTTTTATTCATTAATTAAAAAAATATTTACAATCTCTTATTTAAAACAATAAGTAAGTCGGTTACAATTTTATATAATTTACAGCACATGATTCATTTGTGGAGGAAATTATTCACTAACAGCACCTTAGGGTATTTATTTATTTTTAATTCATATTAAAACAAATTTCTAGACCAATTCCGTTTTAGACGACGTCTTATATTACCAGGGAGACAAAATGTGAATACTTTCCAAAAATAACTCAAAATAAAATACAGTATGCTAACGACTGAATATTATATTATCTAATGTCTAGAAACATGTTTTACGATCTCGTTAAAATATTAAAATCTTATTTACTATTTCGACAGTTTACCGAGTATATAAATGAAATTGTTTCGTTGCATAAAATATTACTTCCGCATACGAACAACTGTCACCTCTAAGAATACCACAACTGACACATACCTTAGTTTGTTCCTACGAAAATATCAAAACATTTCTTACTATCTTACGACTTATTTTAAAACTAATTTAATATTACACTGAGGTAAAAATGGTTTTTCAAGCGCAACTTCCTCAATTATCTGCACCAATGAGCTTATTAATTATAACATAAACGGCGTTCATATTTACTTACCAGTTCGTATTTATCTTTCTAATTATACAATTAATTAATAACGACACTTTTAACGTTATTGTTGCAATACCCTAATTATTACTTATGTCTATTCATTTTCATCGTATAAATTTAAATCTATTGTTCATAACGTTAAATGTATATCGCACAAATTAATATCAATAAGGTCTGCAAATCATTAAGTCAGGGAAACTTTAAAAATAGAAAATAATTTAAAAAAATTGTTTTAGTAGCTTATAAAAAAACGCTCAAACCAATATTGCGAAGCAGATACTGGACACTATACATTGCATTCCATCTAATTTTCCTTAATTACATAGCGATAAGGCATCTTCATTTATTTTAAAAAAAGTGTTTACTTCGCATATTATTCGCAATATTACTTTTTCCCTTTTTATTTTTCTGTAAACACTTTTTCGTATGAATCTTTCTGTTCAAAAGTCTCGATCAGCAAATTTTTGACATTGGATTTGCCTCTGGTTGGTACTTTAAAGAGGTCATTTTTAAAATATCTCAATTCTTCGAGTTTTTTTTTTGGGGGGGGGGAGGATCTATCCAAAATTTAACAAAAATGACTCGGAAACTATCATTTTTGATCCCAATTTTAAGAAAATTTAAATATAGATAAACAATAAAAGGAAAAACATTTTGGCGCAAGAAAATTTTGAAAATATGCAAAAAAATTTTGGACATTTTTCTAGCACTTTTTTTTTTTCATTGATTTTCTTTCCCTCTTTCTTTATTTATTAGATAAAAGAAAGCCGAATATACTTCGCACCACGGATATTCTTTGCTCTTGGCTCTTGGTAGATGTGTTGGAAATGACAACTGTTATTATTATTTATATTATTAATTTTCTTCGTTTACAATCGTCTCATTGATGAAGTGATTTATCATTTCTTTAAAATAGACACACCTACAAAGAATATCTGACCCTAAGAGCGAAGAATATCTATGGTGCGAAGTATGTCGGAATTTCATGTCTAAACTTCACTTTTTTTAAATTACTTTTTGTCCTTCTGTGAACACTTTTTCGTATTGAAATACTTGTCCAAAAGTTTTGATCAGTAACTCTATAGATTTGAAATCACACCCAGATAGTACTTTAAAGGGATTATTGTTCTAATTGCGCCATACTTTTTTCAAAAACTAGGAAAACCTATCGAAAAATTCACAAAAAACGATAAAATATGCTATTACCGAAATTGTCAAAAAATTTAAAATTGTATTTTAACATTACTTCAAAAACAATATAGCAGAAATTTCGAAACTTTCAACAACTACTAAAAATAGCCACAAAAACATTGAATAAAAATTTCAAAAACATTTGATCAATTTTGAGTTAAGTATAGCACTTTGAAAATATTGGAATATTCTCATTTTTTGTAAGTTTTTATGTACCAAATAAAATTTTTAATTCTCGATATTAGGACTTGAAAATTTAATATGACCTCACTCATATATATGTTAAAATAATTGATTTCAAAATATCGTAAATCTAATGTTTATTTAACTGTTTATAGTTAACATTTTCACAGAATTCATTAGTTTTACTAAAAATTGTACACTTTAAAACGTGTAAAATGTCGAATGCAACGTTACAGGGTTCAAATCTAACCAGGTATATTAAATATTTGGAATTTTTTTGAACCATGATTGAAATGAGGTGACTCGATAAACATTAGTCCTAATTATGTTAAGAGTGAATTAATGAAGATTTACGAAAATTAGAGCCGCTTTATTATTTTATTATGATGTTTATATTTTATTATAATTTGAAATTATTCATGGAATTTATAAGGTATAAGGGAATATGTGAAAATCAATTTTCGTTTTTTGTAAATGCTGTATGTAACAAAATAATTTTCAGTTCATAATTTAAGTTCAATGTTTCAAAACTGATAATTATTATTGTGTTTTAGTTGAAGCTCCGCTCAGAGTCGTTTTATTAAAAAAAAATAAATTATCGTTTCTTTAAAATTCAACACACTTACCAAGATTATTCCACCTGAGAGGCGAAGAACTACCCAAGATGTGAAATTTACACTTTTTTTTAAATTTTTTTTTCGCGTTAGTCGTGCAGATAGTTGATTTATAAAATAGTGTTTTACGTGTGAAAAAGATAAATATTTATAAAATATATGAGTTGGTCGGTTATTCCGTATTTTTTAATTGTATTTCATGATAAAATATTAGGTTGTCTATTTTTTTGAGTCGTCAGTCCGCGGTTCGTTAGCATTGTATATGTTTTAGTATTTATTTTACGCCGAGTGTCCCATTGTGCGTGTCCCGATCAATACATTTTTTTATATATACAGTTTAAAAGAATTTTAGTACCTTCTATATTTTCTATGATAATACTTTTTATTATTTTTAGTTTTCATGAATTGAACTTAATATTCAGGTAAAGGATTATTTATTTATTTATTTATTTATTTATCATTATTTACTTTATTTTTTAAAATTGTTGATATTAAAAGTTTTTTTGTTTATATTATCGCTTGAGAGATAATATTATAATCATTTTAAGCATAAAGTAGCGGAATATAATAACAGTTTATTTTCCGGAAAACCATCTACTTCTTCATTCCACTAAGTATTTCAAACTTTCATTAAACGTTAAAAAATCTAAAAAAATATGTATTAAAAATCACGCGGATTAAATATAGAAAAACTTTTTCATACCATAAAATTGTGTTTATAATATATTATTTAAAATGTTTGAATCGTACACAAAAAATCTTATCGATCGTACCACGAGACGCCCTGGATATTATATAAACGTAATTTTTTATCTACTTAAGTAGGTACAAACTTATCATAGCTGTAAATCATGCCTGAAAATCGTATATATATAAGATATATGTATAAGATAGCACGAAAATACAAATGACAGTAATTGTTTAAGTCGTTGGGGAGGGGAATATGAGGGTTGTAGACGAGCAAAAAAAAAAATACTGACACATCTATTTTTATTTTTTTACAAAACTTCAGAATATACGTATAGCAGTAAAATATAACAGAAAATATCAACTTTGTATACTACATAAATCCACGCATATAATCGTTGATAAAATGTGTTTAATAAAATCATGGATTGCTTTAATTTCACAACTATGTAAACAGATATAAGCGTTCATTCAGGGCTCAATCTAAGGCCCAACCTAGATTTTAGAAAGTATTCATCATACGTGTGAAAAATAAAGACACAACTGACCCTGCTAAACAATCAGTGTTCTATATTTAACTATGTATCAATGTCAATGACGGGTGTATTGAATTTTAAAAAAACGATAAATAATTTCTTCAATAAAACGATTCTGAACGAAGGAAGATAATAATATAAAAAATAAATGAGAAAAAAAAATGTTAGAAAAATGTCCAAAATTTTTTTTTCACATTTTCGAAATTTTTTTGAGCCAAAATCTTTCTTATATTATTTTCTACCTGTGTTTAAATTTTCATATAGTTCGGATCAAAAAATTATGGTTTCCGAGTCGTTTTTGTCAAATTTTGGGTAGTTTTTTCCAAAAAAAAAAAATTAAGAATGGAGAAATTCAAAAAATGACCTCTTTAAAGTACCATCTAGAGGCAAATTCGGTTTCAAAAAGTTACTGATCGAAACTTTTGGACAAGTATTTCCATACGAAAAGTTGTACACAGAAAAAAAATTTAAAAAAAATAAACATCATTGTAAGAACACTAGCTTCTTCACTTCGCTCAGAATCTAAAAAGGTCGAACAACAGATTATTTATACTCTTAAAAACTCATTTCACAGGAAAAATATCAAATGGAATCGTAATAATATTCAATTGGAAAAAAACAAATTGAATACATTTGAAAAATTATTTACATATACTTGTTCCCTCATCAGGTTTATACGTAATAAGCGCCATAACAATTTGTAAATTTACGCTAAGATTTATTGAATTTTAAATCCATACAATTTAAGTCATTATAAGCATATAGAATTATTTTACGCATCACAAAATATATATTTTTTTTTTATTTTATAACAATATATTTTAATTTTTTTAAGTAGGTATTCATATTTGCGATCTCTTTTTCACTAATGAATATCAGTTTATATTCGAATAAACATGAATATTCCATTTTATTTATTTATTTATTTATTTTTTTTTATAGGTCCTAATTACGTTTTTCCAAATACTCTTTGAGTATATCCTGTATATTCATAAAAAATAAAAATTAATAAAAACAATTGTGAGAAGAACTTTAATTACACTGAATGGTAGTAATATTATTAGCTTTATAAGTATGTTTAACAATTGAATAAAAGAATAATCAATGTCCATTTCGTTATTCGTCAGAATAATCAATTTGACCGTAATTTGGAATTTAAGGCCTTATAATTAAATTCTGATTCGAATGATTTTAACAAAAATACAAATACATTTGAATAAACTTGTTTGCGATTTTCAACCATCAAAACAATAAATCGAATATGTTGCAAAAAATGAATGAAAACAAATCTATCATAATTTGGCATTATTTTTCAGCTTTTTGCTTTAATTCTAACTTCGAACGCCAGTAAAAATTTGTTCTTTAACCATTGATTTTAGAATATACTAAAGTATATTTTAGAATCAATGCTTGAACCCACATTTAAGAACATTTAATTTCGGGAAAAATTGTTAGATAAAATATTTTTAACTGAAATAAGAATTAAATACCTATTTTATGAGGTTCTAATTAAAAATAATCGCTATTATATGTGGAAATGACCAGTATCATAACTACATTGAAAATTTTAAAAATTACAAATGAATATTGAGTTTTTTTTTAAGGGAAAAAATACATCTGGCCACCATAGATATATATGATATAAAAATGTCACCATAAATGTTTATCCTTCTATCCTCTATTTTTAAAGAATAGTTCCTGTTCGATACTACGGTTTATTGTTAAATACTAAAAGCTCTGCAGGTTTTCAGCTAAAACTAAACCCCACAAGTAATACGATTACAGAGATATATCTAACCTGAAAACATTGGCATTGTTAGTTCCGGGTGTATTTGAGCGAGCTGCTGTGACAAATTGAACTGTGATTGGCAAAACGTTGAACACAGCAGTACATCGACAATTTCCGTGTTTTTTTCATTAACAAAAGCATCAGACTTCTCTCGTCCATCACCTAAAAATTAAAATAATTTGATTTATACATAATCAAGAAAATACACTTTTTACGAAAATAAAAATTTAAAAAAAAAAATGATATAGCTATATACATTTTTAAGTTTTTTGATTCCTTATAATTTAAGTACTATTCATATGAGAATAGGTGGTTAAGAATTAGTTCCACTAACAAAATATATTTAATACAATAAAAAAAATCAATACAATTAAAACTAAAAATTTCCTTCATCAATTACGTTTTGACAAAGAAAATATTTGTACAATAGCATTTTATGATTATAATCATGTGAAATATATTATTGAAGTGATATTACAAACTCACTTTGTTGATTTAATGAATTCAATTAACGTCACAAATTAACGTTACACACACAATTAATAACAATAAGAATTTATGTATGGTGTGTAGTTCTATAGAAGCATAGTTGTAACACATGAGTGATAAATGAAACGAAGAATAGACTTCTTATAGAGGCCATTGAGATGTGATACTGGAGACTCATAGGGAGAATCAGACGGACAGACAGAAAAATTAATGAATAGGTGCAAACTTGGGTTGAAGGAGTGAGAAATATAATGAATGTAATAAAGAAAAAAGGAGATAGATAATGACTGGTCATGTTTTACGTCATGGGGAAGGACTACGTCACATAAAAATTGAAAGAGTCTTAGGGGATGAAAAGCTGCCGGACGAGCAAAAAATCCATCTATCTCAAAACTAAAAAAAGGAGCAAAGGTTTGTACGTCGGACTAAAAAAGCTAGTGGACGATGATGAGGAATGGAGGAAAAAGGTACGTGTTGTAAAACAATAAAAATAACGATTGGAAACTAAAAAACAAATACATTCATCAGTATTTAAACCTTAAAACAATCGTATTGATGGTGCGATTTTACTGAATTTTAACAATTAATAACCAATGCGATAATTAATAACTCCAAATGTCATAGAGGTTTTAAGCTTATAAATTAAAAGCGATTAATTTTAATAAAATCAAATAACAAAAAAAAAAAAAAGCAGGACATACTACGCACCATGGGTATTTTTCACACTTCGGATGGGATGTATAGAGTTTTGAAGAAACAATAAATCAATAAAATAATTCTGAGTGGAGCTTCAGTTAATTATAGATATTAATGATAATCAATATTATATTGAATATGTTTGGCAATTGTTACATATTTACATTCTACCCGAAATTCGTCTATAAAATAGTATTGTTATATTTCAAAGATTTAAGCAATATTACTTTTGGAATAGGTAATAACAGAATAATCTTTATTCATTTAAATATTCGTGAAAATTATTAATTTTGCATCTTTTGGAGTTTAAAAATCTTATAATTAAATATTGCCACATATGATTAGCAAAAATTTTAAAAAGTACATAATAGTTGACCTATATAATATAAGCTTGTATACAATTTTCACTCCTAAAAACAACGTAATAACACTAACAATAAAGAAAATAAATCTGCCATGGAGTTAACCGTCATTTGAGCCATAATTCTAAAATGTAAAGTTTTCTTTAAAAATAAACTGTATCTATCAGTATAATATGTAAAATCAGTGTACAATGACACAAAAATGAATTAATTTCGTTATTCTGGCCGAATATCGACCACTTATTATTAAGTGACTTTTTCAATTTTATATTGCAATTGCTTATACGTATGTGTAACGCAAACGACGGTATTAACAATGTAATAAAACAAAACACGTGTACACAAAACAAACCGGGAATGAGATTAGCTATACGCCTATAACTGGAATTAAATTATTCACACATGATTCATCAGACTATATTATTTTTACAAAAATTAAATAAAACATAAACTTATGATTTTGTTTACGACAATAATTGTTCTCTTATCACGACGCGTATTTTTAAGATCAATTCAACCGACCCTTAAAAAACAAAATTTTTCTTGTTTCAACAAAAGAAAAAGAAAACTAAAAACTTTTCTTTTCTAACTTATTACATCTTAATGATACTATTATACAACCCTCTAAGATTTCAATACTAGTCACTGAACACGGCAAACTTATGTGTGTATTATGTAACTATAATATATCATAATATATAAGCTTATAACACCAATGACGTACACAAGAGTAAACAAAATCGTAACTCCCATCAACTGAATCAGAGCAGTATAATTTTATGTTTTCATTCCGCAACAAATAAACTGTTCACTTGGTTTAGCACATTGTGCTCACTGTCCATCACTATCTAAATAATTCGTTGTCATGAGTACCAATATATCTGTTAGCGTTAATGTATATAATACGTTATTGTATATATTATAATAACTAGTTATTATATAAAATTCCTAAATATGCTCGTTAATGTATGAATTAAATGATTTAACTAGTTATTATATTATAGAAAAACGGTTAAGTCTTAGCTAATGTATATAATTTATAGCTATCATAGATAACATTCAATTTGTACTACTCTTAAGAGGTCAAAACAAGATTTCATATTAACAATTTTTTTTTTTTTAATTTTAAGTACCTAATTTTTAAATTATTGTTTTTTATTTCAATTTTAACGTAATGCCTCAAGAATTAATTTAAATAATAAGTCAGACACACTACACATAATGGGTATTCTTCGCTTTCGGGTGGTATTTCTTGAATGATGTTTAGAATTTAAAAAAAGCGATAAATTATTATACATAACAAAAAAAAAAATGTTATTTAAAATTTAAGAAATTTTCATAAAAAAAAAAATCGATTTTTTTTATGAAAATTACCAGTTACATACCAATTTTAACTTTAAATGGTTATAAAAAAAAAAACAACTTTTTTCAGATTCATCAGAAATATTTATGAAGTGGTTAAGTTAAATTGATAGAAAATAATAACAAGAAATCAAAACTATATTAGATAAAAACTTACAAAAAAAACTACGTAATTCCAAAATTCTATTTATATTCATCCAAAAAGTGGTAAAATTTATTTTTTTCAATTGCCTTCTGTATTAAATTTTAATAAAGTTTAGTCCTTTTAGTTTTGGGGTATTGACTAAATTAACAATACAATTAGTTTATTATGAAACGGCATATTTTACCCTTTCATTCAATTTTTCGGTAGTTCTTGGAAAGAAATCTAAGCATTTTGAAAAACAACCTACTGCTGGCTGTGTTTCCTTAACAAGAAAAATCATAATTGTAAATGCACTAGCTTTTTTGCTCTACCCAGAATCTAAAAAATGTGTAGTATTTAGGTAAATACAATTATATAGTATTTAATAATTTTCAATACATTAACTAAATTACAATCGATAGTTTATATAATACCTAGTTATTAAGTAGAATAACTAGTTGTTTTACAGAATAACGGAATTTCATACATTAACGCTAACAAATCTATAAATATCGATAAACAATTATTAATGATTTGTTCCGTAATTTTCTTTTTCGTGGTAACCGATAATAATCAATAATAATAATAACCTAAAAATCCTTTTTAAGATTTTAACATTGTTTTGTAGATACCGAGCGAATCGAAGAATGTCAATCCAATAAGCTTTTGTTTTTATGTTTGCGACACTTCATTCAGCCCGTCTATAGATCAGATATGTCATCTACTTGGTACTTTAAAGACGCCATTTTTCAAAATGTTTTATTGTTTTTCTGAGTGTAAGGAAAAACTTTAATACACATATATACCATCGCGAACAAATCGTAAAAACGGTCTACCCAAGGTACTATACAGTGTATAGACTCGCCGTCGATATCTTGTTGGAGGAACAAAATGATGAACAAACCCTCGCCACCATTATTTTACTGGCTTTTTATTGTTTACTGAAAATAAGCGACGATGCTAAATTTACTCTAACAAATTGAAATTTAAATAATTAACTTGTTGACCAATGTTTCGGTGTTCATAAATCTCATAAATAAAAACAATTTGTAAATTCAATTCCGAAAAACCGAAGGTAAATCAAGTATGTAGAGTGCAACTTTGTTCTTCCTTACCAGTCACATAATACAGTTGAATAATTATTGCAGACATACAAGACTTATATACTTACATATTATTTAATTATTTAAGTGTATAAATACTGTCAAAGTGTATACAATGCCCGGGAAATGTAAACAATACTCGATTTCAAGAGTTTGTCGATAATTATTACCGATTATCAAACCAAAATGTCCTCATGTTGCACAGCAAATCGAGGGATGTATGTAGACGAAGCGAAGTGACGGCACCGATGAGTGTAGCGACGAATATCAAAACACGTACAGAAACTGCAGATAATTGTATACATTGCCCGATTATACACTAACCACATACACATACACTATTGATGGAAGTTATTCTAATATAGGAATAACGGTCAGTAAATATTCGAAAATAATATTTTACATTCTGAGTGGAGCGAAAGAACTATTGCTTTTACACTGAAATTTATTCCCCCCCCCTTCTATGAACACTTTTTGTATAGAAATACTTGTACAACATTTTCAATCAGTAACTTTTTAAATCCGAATTCGGCTCCAGATAGTACTTTGGAGAGGTTATTTTTCGAAATTCGCCTTTTTTAAAGGGTTAACACAACACTAAATGTGTTTTCACTTTATTTTATTTCGCTTTGATTGTTTATTTAGTTGGTATAGAAAATTTGATAGCAGCCAATAAATGTATTTGGTTGGTATAGAAAATTTCATAACAACCAATTAATTTATTTGGTTGCTATAAATAATTTAATAGACAATAAATGTATATTTTTTAATAATTACGTATATTCACATTTACACCATTTGTGGAATATACCGTGTAACCGTGGTAACATAATAGTCAATAAATGTTTAACATTAGTAACCATCGTAACGAATGCTCCACTCAAAGTAATTTTATAGAAAAATGATTTATCGTTTCTTTAAAATTTAACACACCCACCAAGTCCCACCAGAGGAGCGGACAGTACCCATGATTCGAAGCAAATCCTGCTTTTATTGTTTATAATTATTATTATTATTATTATTATTATTATTATTATTATTATGAGCAAAAACAAAAATTAAAATAGTGACAAGGATAAAATATCAATCATGAACATAAAGTTTGAACAATTATGCAGGGATACTTGATGAAACAATCTAGACACAATATACATCAATTTTTACCTCTGGATACAAGATAAATTTAACATTATTGAAACAATACCTCTCTGTTTTACATCATACACAAAACACAGTTCTGAAATCGCAATACATTAAATGTAATATAATCGAATATTTCATAAAACCTTATCAGTTTTTCAAAACATTTCAGCCATTTCAGCATAATATATATTCTTTGTTTTTCCAACACAAAACAAAACTCTTAAAAAAATTAAAAGTCTGAAAATTAAAACGAAATTTGTGTCGAATTGCAAAATCGTGAAATAATTTACAAGCACACACACACACACACAAAAATGAAAAAAAAAGTGAAAGATCACGGTGGATGATATAACACGTTGGTCACCCCCTTGAGCGTAGCCCTGCTCTCAAGGATATATTTATTTATGTACTTACCAATATCAATATAAGAGCGATTTAAGAGCATAACACACACACAATATACGACAGTGTGCGTTACGTGCCGAGTTAAGTGCGTTTATCGAGGATGGTCGTGTTTCAGTCAACGGGGACAGTATAGGGTAATGTGAGCATAGAAAATGTTTGGGGGAAGGAGTGCAGGACGTGCAGGTAGATGCGAGTAAAATCGCTATGCGAACGACACCCCAGCCCCGATGTGGGTACGTCCGCAGTGCGAATGTATATACACACGACACGCGTGTATTATTATTATTATAAAAGTGACTGCCATAATGAACGATTGACGAAAATGACATATCACGCAGCATACACCCGACTATACATATCATTAACGCGTGTGCGTGGTTGATGGATTGACGCAATGATACCGAGACGAGACAATAAAGCGTGATCCACGGGGATGGCTGGCCGAGCACGAATGTAGAAATTAGTTTAGAGGGAGGAAGAAGAGGGTATTATGCATTATAATCTATATAATTTATATTTATTGTGTATTGTAGGCAGAATGGAATATAATACATACAAATAAACGAGTATATTTGAAAAAAACTATTTTTTTTTTCTGTTTTTTTTAATCCCAATCACAAAATGTGTTTGATTTTGAACATTTTTTAGTATTGACATGATTTACGATGAAACATTGTTCTTGTGTTATGATGTATTACAACCCATACTACAATTATTATTATAATCATAAATAAATAATTTTCCTCGTGCATATATATGTCATCACATATAATCTTAATCCAATTTTCAAACTAGATGTGTAGTAAATTGTAAAGATAAATTAATCATTACTTTTACTGTATAACGTGTAATTTATTATCCAAGTATAACCACACACAGAGACATTCAGAGTGATAAAATAATACGCTTTAACCGAGAATCACAATTTAGGATACAGATCTATTATGTGAAGTAAAATAAACATTTGAAATTTATGGTTATGTTTTAAATTTTTAAACATTTAAAATGAATATACGTGTAAAAATTTAAAAAACAAAACCACTCGTTAAAAACGTTTTAAACACTTTGCGACCCAAGCTATGCGCATAATTAATACCGCATTATTAATAATACAAATCACGTACATTTCGAGGGTTGTTTGAACACTCAAAACTCCCATTTGCTGGAGGAATTACACGTATACGCGTGTAATTCCCGTAGCACTTATGTAAAATATACTGTTCAGGTTACTGTGAAAGCAGAGGCAAAAAAATAGGATGTACTTCGCACTATAGGTATTCTACGTATCTCGGGTAGGATGTTGAATTTCAAACAAAACGATAAATCATTTCTTTAATTAAACGACTCTGGGCGGAGCTTCAGTTAATATACAATAATAGTAACTGTCAATATGTTTAACAATTATTATTTGATAACAGAATAATCCATATGCAAATCATTATTCGTGTAAATCAATGTTTCCCAAACCTTTTTTACGCAACGCCCTTTTTGGTGTTTTAAAATCTCTCACCGCCCCCTCAAATTATTTTTTTTTTAATTAGCTTCTTTTAGTCTATATGACAACACAACGAGGCCAAACAAAGCTAATCAGCATCAATACGATAATAACGGACAGATAAAAAAGTAATAAATCACATAAAATGTATATTTATTATTAAGTATGAGTATCTATTTAAATGTAATAACTCATTACTATGTTAACAGAAGGAGAAAAAATAAAAATAAAAATCATTGTAAAATCATAAGCTTCTTCGCTTCGCTCAGAATCTAAAAGTAAGAGGAGCAAATGTAAAGAGATTCTAAACTAATCACATAAATTATTGGTTGTGAATAACGGAAAAAATCTAAATTTTTGGTAGATTATATAAACAACTGATCTCCTCATTGTGACTCTTGAAGAATAACGTTAAAATGTTTTTTATTTGTACCCCCAAACGTTTTGGAATTTGAGCCGATTTACCAAACCATGTTATAACCCGTTAAACGTTGCTGCGTGATATTAGTATACACCAGCGTTTCTCAAAGTGTGGGTCGCGACCTACTGGTGGGTCTCGAGTTCACTTTTGGGGGTCGCGAAAAACTTGTTCAATTATATAAATTCTCAAAAAATTACGTTTTTAACCAAACTCCGCTGTAAAAATGATGGAATGGCACATTTACATACATTTGTAAAATTGTATTCATTATAAACCATTTAATTAATAAATTAATAAAATATTAATTTAATTTTGATTTTTAAAAACTACCTTTTTATTCTAAAAATGTAAAACCATAAGGGCCGCGATAGGTTTTTGAATAAAAATTTGGATCGTGGTCCTAAAAAGATTGAGAACCACTGGTATACACGTTTCGGCGTTTATAATATATATACATATTATATTATATACATGTGTGCGGGTATTTATTAAAAATCAGTGCACTCGAGAGCACGGGGAGAAAAACAATTTACACGCAATATAAACATCGATTTGCCCCGTAAAGTAACTGCTGTATTATAAACATAAGCACCAAAACGAGATAAGAAAAACGTACGAAATTCACAACAGTTTTCACTTAAAAAAAAAGCAATTATTTACATACTCACAGCCTTAAATGCACAATTATTTATTTCTGGCCATTTTCGTTCGTTGCCGTAGCAACAAAACATCAATTAAATGTTTTACGCGTACATATAAATATAAATATATATATATTTCTAGGTAAGCCTGTTTTCAGTCACGTTGGCCTGTCTTTAGATCAGAAATTTCTTCTACTTGGTTAACTTTAAAGTGATATTTTTTCGAAATTATCAACAGTTTTCAAAGTTTTCTACCAACCCCATTTTCTTACAAGATTTTTTTCATGTATTTGTATTTTATAGTACGACTATAGTAGCCTATAGTAGCAGCTATAAAACCTTGATGATGGCGAAAATCATATTTTTTTCTATGTACATCATTGACTCTTGTACTATAATATAATAATATCAGATACGATTTTTATATTGGCACTTTTGTCACACTAATTTTTTTACAATGATGTTTATTTTTTTATTTCTTTTATGTGTACACGTTTTCGTATAGAAATACTTGTCCAGAAATCTCAACTAGCTACTTTTTGAACTAGAATTTCCCTTAATTAGGTACTTTTAGAGGTCATTTTTTCGAAATTCCCAATAGTTTTAACAAAATTTCAAAAAAACTATACCTAAAACTTTATGATTTTTAAGTAAAATTGATTTATATAAACTGGTCCACTTAAAACACAACCACCAAATCCCACCCGAGGAGGGAAGAATACAAATAGTGCGAAGTATTATGTCCGGTTTTTTATATATATATATTTTTTTTTTGGTGTTCAAGTCACATGGTCTAAAATAAAATGTACACGTACGGTGTTTACATACGGGTTAAGCTTACTACACTGGGTATATCCATATTATTATACGAGTATATAACTCACCATTATAACCGACTCCGCCGTGTAACGACACTCACGTAAAACAACGCCGCGTTCCACGAGATATAAATGCTAAGTAATGTTTCGTATTTGAAATAATATCACCGTGTAACGTCCAAATACAGAGTAGGCATAGTAAAGAAGCAAAATATACGTAATGTACGTATATACGCGCCGTGTCCCGAGTACCAGAGTGTTTTAGTGATGTTTTTCCGGGGATTAATAGCGAACAATCGCACATAGATTCTCTTCCGTATCCATTAGCTAGGACAATTTAGTACGATAATATATAACTCGAAATGGTGTTTTAAGACGGCATACAACTTAATATTCAGCCCTGCCTACATTACTTGACACTCGAGTAATGTACTGCATGGTCGAATTTTTTCAGTAAGACGGTTCCGTGTAGCCCCTAGAGTAGGGTGACCATATTTATAAATATAAAAAGCGGGACACATAATTTTTACTGATTTCTAAGAGAATAGCTCATACAATTATTTTGTAAATTTGGATTCTTACAATGATGTTTAATTTTCTTAATTTTTAATTTTTTTTTTTTTACGTGTACACGTTTTCGTTGGAGGCGTGCACAGGGAGGGGAACGTTAGGAGTTATGTCCCTCTCCATTAAAGTTTGTGTTTTTTTGCTATGAACAACGAAATATAAAATACTCGTATAAGAGTACCTGTTAACAAATAATTGGTAAATAGTTAGTACATTTATGAAAAATGAGATGAAAAATCAATAAGAATTATGTTTAGATTAGATGAATAACTAATAATGAATTATAAAATATTATACAACCAAATATTTACAACTGTGTTTATTTTGCATATGAACAGTACCTAGTTACAAGTATTTATACGAAATTGAGTATTTAATAAAAATTAGTAAAAGACATTTATTTATAAAATGCTTCATTGTGTGTAAAGAGTTGTTATAGTTTTTTGTGGTATTTAAAATAGCATAAAATGAATAAAATAGTAACTTGTAGTCAATCAAAATTTTTTTTTTTTTTTTAATTGAAAATAGAATTCTTAGGATAATGATACGAAAAAGTTTAAAAAAAGACGTTTCGAGTGAAGTGAGAAATCAATTTTTTTGTTCTTATTAAAATTTTTCGGGACAAGGATATATGATGCTCAAAATGAAACAATTCCGCTTATAATTTTATATTACCTAACCTAACCTAACCATAGTCTACCCTATAGGCGATTCCTGTTTAAAATAAATATCTAGTCTAGATTTTAAGATACACAGAAATTTAAATTTTTCTATTATTTTGTAACATTCGAAATTTTCGTTTAAAATTATAGAACATTTGTATTTAATCAATTTCCTCATTTTTAAAAGTTACAACTAACAAATTTGACTACCCGACTATCGTTTTTTTAATAAACGAAAATTAAACTCAAATGTAACTGAGGTTTCATTCACATACATAATGACAAATAAATGGTAATAGAAAATGTCACGGCAGTAACTTTCAACTATCTAAAGCTGATAGATAGTTTGACAGTGTTGTCGCACTATCACCATTTACTGTCATCGTGTAATTCATGTAAACGCTCAAATCACCCCCCAAGAGGCTTATTTAAGGGAGGGCTAGAGTGGGGGGCGAAACCCCTCAAAAAAGTCACCCCCCCTCTCCCCAAACGCAATAATTTAAATACAATTTGAATAAATAAATGGTATCATTAATTACGAATTATATAGTCAGATTTCATTTCAATCATCCTACCACGTGAATATCATTTCTGGGACGTCCTCGAGACTGTCGCTTTTAATAATTGCGAACCATCAACAGCAAAATTTTTTTTGTTTTTTGCCCGCGATCACGGAGCCGTAAATCGATGATCGAAATAACCGGAAAACTAGAGGCTCAAAACTGACGGAGTCAAATTAAAAACGGACTGGCTAATAAGACCGATGGCGGCGCAGGGATTATTATTGCAGTTACACGCAGCCGCCGCCGCCGCCGCCGCCTAGATTTCGACGACGCGCGACGCCGAGCACGCGCTCAGACGAGAACCGGCCGAGTTTTCGATTTCGCATTTGTCAGACGTGGCGAGCGAGACGCAGGTTCGTGCCGTTTAAATTGTTTATGCGCGTACAGCCGAGAGAGTAACACGTACGGTAAAATATGTATATCATCAATAAACTGACACCGGCGGAGTCGATCCGTAACGCCTTGACGACGTTTACGCATCGAACGCGATTCGTAAAATTACAATGGACTATACACCGTAATATGTGGAACACATATTAAATTGCACCCGCCCCTCCTCCCCTTGCCCTACCAATTGAACACACGGACAACGGGTGAGGGCAAACAAACGTTTTTCTCGGGGAGGTAAATCGCACGTGAACACCTATAATAATACGACGAAGACTTGCGTGTTCGGAGGCGAATTATTGTGTGTTGTCCTGGTTGATGTGATTGCGCGATACTTGTGATATCGAAAACACGCGGAGAGGAAATGACAAAAGACGGGAGAAATATAAGAAATCGTAAAGGCTGGGGCTCACACAATAAATACGTCCTATTATAAAATTTCCGGGAACGCAGAATTCCTGTAGTATCTTCAGTATTTGATAAAAAAAAAAAAATCGTTATTTATTCCTCCGCCCATTTGAAAAATATATTTTCTTCTCCAACAGTCATTAATAAAATACATGTGTTGTATGAAACACCTGACGACTTGGAATAAAAACATAATTTCCAAATGGAGGAAAGGGGGTCAATTATAAACAGTTATCTAGAAAATTGAGCTATGTTCAGACAGACACACCATAATATTACATATTAACAATTTACACCAGTTTTACCAAGTATTTATAATTCTTAAATTATTATTTCTTATTAATTGTCTTTTTTCTATAGATGAAAAAAAAAAATAACAAAATAAAATTAGAGAAAATTTACCACGTTAGAGTAGGTTAAATTTTGGATTTACCAGAATAATATAAATACTATTCATAGTTATGTTTGCAAAACACAAAAACCAATCAAATTCATGTAAATTAATCTCAATCGTAATCTATGTATTCTTTGTGATTATACCTTTTATTTTTTGTAAAAAAGTGTAGCGGGTTCATAACTGTTATTTAGAGTTAATTTACTGCGCAGAAAAATATCACTAGGACTAAATTTACCGATTGAAAAAATGCACTTAATAATTTAAGACTCAATTTATTTAAGCCATTAATGGCAAACCCCTCTCGCCCTTGCGTGTACCCTTAATAACTTAATAGCAAGTGTTTTATTTTTATAATAATGTATTAGCAGATGAGCATAATAATATTATTACTATTATTATTGCGTTTGGATGGAAAAATACCAAACGGAAATGTTCCATGCAACAATATTTATTACTATATTTTCGTTTTCGTTCGTGACTCAATCACGACAATGTGTTGCACAAATCCCACAGTCTATTGTTGTCTATAATTTGTATATACGGGCCAAGCCTTTAGTGTAGACGCGTGTCATGTTATACAATATACCAGTAAGTATAAAATGAGTGATATTATAGGTACACATACTTTAGATTCTGAACGAAGCGAAGAAGCTTTCAATTATACATTAATGTTTATTTTTTCATAAGCCGCTCTTCGCTCAGAATCGTATTATCGAAGAAATAATTCACGGTTTCTTTAAAATTCAATACACCTACCAAAAGTATCTGACCCAAAAAGTGAAGAATACCCGTGGATGCGAAATATATCCTACTTTTTATATTGTGTATAATTTTTATAATTTATTAATTTCTATAAGAAGTTGAATAAAATCCTAAATAAGTATACCTTATTTTATAATAATTTCAGAGTGATACACAAAAAAAAAAATTATTAAGTAAATGCCGTACACAGGAGTTAAATTTATCCATTAAATTATTTACATTGTTGAATATAACGATGATATTATTATATACAGCAAACATTTTTACCTAAACATTACAATTTAATTTTAGGGTGTTTTACGGTTTTCCGGTTCAGATTTTCACGCGTGAATAATTAAAAGTTTTTGTCTTGCTCATTATATAGAGCACGCGGATTGTGTAACTCAATAATAATATTTGAAAGTCGCCATTACGAATAAATTTATGCGCGCATATTCTCGTTAACGTAAGCTGTAAACAATATTTGTTCGAAAATATTAGCCATTTAACACAATATTGAAAAATAAAGAAAACAAACAGTGGTAACGATTGTTTGCGATCGTTAACGTACCTGCGTGATTTATGATCGTAAATAAGACATCGAAACGATTTCAGTTTTGGACGTCAACATTTCAAGATTGACGGTGATGAATAGGTAAGGGGTATTATTTTAATGGATAAGAAGACTTTATTGATAATCGTATTTGTATTGGTGCAGCCCGTTGTCACAAAACTATAAAGGCACAAATAAAAGCAACCCGAAGAGAGTGTAGTTAATTAACACGGCAAAATCATCTATTTACCAAAATCAGTTAATAATGAGAACCCAGTGTGGCTGTCAGAATTGAAATCTCAAAAAGCCGGACATACTTCGCACGACGGGTGGTATTCTCTTGACGGGCGTATTAAATTTTAAAGAAACGATAAATCATTTCTTCAGTAAAACGATTCTGAACAAAGGAAATTAATAATATAAGAAAA
>JAIPRM010004246.1:0-23515 GCA_025469315.1 Stegophylla sp. TES_Ste_2020 | reverse complement strand
AACTCAATTGTTTATTTTAACAAAAGTTCGATATAATATATTACATTCTAAATTCAGTCAATGATTAGATAATAAATATTGATTGACGTATAACAGTAAAAGAAAAAAAAAAATGGTGTCAACCTTTAAAATAAAAATGTATTAAGCTCAAAACGTAAAAATGCATACATATGATGTTATACATTTGTCATGTAATACGCTTAAATATAAAAAAAAAAAAATTTTTTATTTGAGTTCATTATGTCTTAAAACAAATTTATATCTTACTTGGACTATTTTCTGCAGCTATCAAATGAAGAATAATAAATGCAAATGCAACAAGTTCCGAACCCTAGTCATAAGAATAATAACTGAAATTAAAACGATCGAATAACAACAGACCTATTATAATATAATATACTGTATTCCCGTCGAATATATATATAATATATATATATATGTAAATAATTCTATACGCATTAATGGAATGTGAAAATGATTTATCATTTTTGATTTGGCGGAAAATGCACACTCATTTAAACGTTGCTAATGTAATATTATTATGTATACATAACCGCGTAAAATCGTATAATAAAATGCAAACGATATTGAAAATAAAATCATTTTCGATATACATTGACACCCGAGCAGTTTAAATATTCGTGTAAATTTTCTTACCTCCAATATTACCGTTTCAACTCATCCGAATATTGAATGGGTATTAAAAATATTAAATTATAGGAACCAATTAGGCTGGGAAAGTTACATTTTTTTGAAAAACTCGTTAAGTTACTTTAAACAAACGTAAGTTAAATTTAAAGTTAAAAGTTCCTCATATTTTTTTTTTTTTTCTATGAGAAGTTAGCAATTTACGAGAAAAAAAAAGTGACTTAACTGAATTTAGAAACAAGTCACTTTATTTTTCTTTTTTATACTCATACAATCCATGTTAAAACACAATTCAATTTTTCGACAAAATTACATGATATCATGTAAATGTAACGGCCAAAATACTGAATTTGGCATTCTATAAAATGACAAAAACGAGTAGAAAAAATTAGTTATTATATTATAATAACTATAAAAGCATCGAAACTCAAGTGAGCAATGCATGAAATCTACATACTTAATGTAAATGAATAGCAAAAATAACTATTTTGATTAAATCATTATTCACTTTACCGTCTTAGTAAAATATCATTAATCATTTGTCAATATAAAAAGTAAAGTAATATTATCATTAACTAGGTGTGCTAATAAGTAATAAATCTATTCTGTGGTCATTAGCGCAAATAGATGGGAAGCTAGGGGGGCTTAGCACCTCCAAAAGTATTTTTAGCCCCCCCCCCAAAAAAAAAAAAAATATATGTATGATATTTGAATAGGTATATATGAAATATTTATGGCGTAACAATGAATATTACTTTATGATTTGAGTGATATTGTATAATACTATATGAATCAATTATTAATAAATTGTAAAATTACTAATGAACACAATATTTTCCTATGTTTTGTTAACCCATGTTGAAATACAAATTGTATTTCAATGTTTTTTTGACATAATCCTTGATCCTTAAATACATTTTCATTATATAGATGTACGATAAATAAACGTAGGTAAAAAAGGTACACCATACATACCATATTATATACTTCAGAAAATATTTTACACGACTATACTTATCAAAATGTATAAAAAAATATTGGCCCCCCCCCTAAATTTTTCATCCTATTTGCGCCTATGTCTGTGGTAGAATATTCTTGTGGTAATTTGGATTTTCTAAGAATAAAACACAGAAGGTAGTAGAATAATTTGGGCTTTCGTCTCAAAATACCTTATATTTTATAAATAACTAATATTTCTGGCTTTATCTGGAAAAAAAAAAAAAAAAAAATTAATCAAAATTTTTATATTAAACTAAAAGTAACCTAACGTGACTACGGAAAAAAAGTAATAAACAAATACATAAATAACTGAACCCAACCTATTAACTAATAACCTAACCTAACAAAATGTAAATCTTTAAATTAGGATTTATTTTCAAAAGTAAACAAAAAATACTCGTTAAATACTCCTAACTTAACTTTAAACTTCTGACTTAACTTAGTAACTCGTTATTGTCCAGCCTTGATATACGTATATATACATTGCACACATTCTTTGTAGTAATATATTGTATACTACACAGCGTTACTCGGACAAATAACTATTCCTGTAATCAACAATACTTAAACTGACTGTGACGATTAACAAATATTTTGTTTGTAAAAAATATCAACCGAGAGCAATTATTAAGAGTGAAACGAAATGAAAACTTTCGAATTGAAATTATAATATATGTGCAACGGTTTTTCGAGTTACACTAAATTGTTTCCGTTTCCGAGAAATACATAGTAGTAAACACTGGTATATTATAATGTTTAAACAAATACAATGTATAAAACAAAAAAAGTAGTTACTGCAGTTATTAAAATCACGAACAAATCAAATAGAATTATTAGAAAAAAAAAGCGCCGAAACGAGTCTCTGAAACAATATCGTGCAGGTATTATTACGTATTATAAAAAGATAAATTGAAACTTTGGAAACGCAGGAGTAATCTTATTCAAAAAGTATTTTTTTTCATTGTGAGCCAATATATGTATATAGGGTGGGGCACTTAAATGGCTGATTTAAAAAATAAAGTTTTTCGATAGCGATTCGCCTTAAGAACACTTATTGTTCCTCTACTCTTATCTACTCGTATTCGGATGTAAAATAAAACGACATAACCTAAAATAGTTATTTATCAAGATTTCAATGTAAATCGGGGTAGAGCAAGTAAATCCCTCTCTCACAGGCACATCACTGAACTATAATATCCATACCCTTAAAACGCTGTAGAACATTTCAATGTGTAATATTTAATCACTGACAAAGTATATGTATGGGGGGGGGGGTAAAATATGTTTTCTAATCTAAATTAAAATTAATTCACCAGTGTAAAAACTGACATTACACTGAACGAAAATCGATTGACAGATCCGAAGCGATGACTCAGTATTATGATATGAATTATTCGAAAACGAAAACACGATACTGTTCGTTTTCCCATTTCTAGTAACGCGATGTTCACAATCGTGTTAACGTTCTCACAATTATTTTAACCCGAATTGAATCGTCGTAACCGACGATTCAAACAATTGACGAAAAAAAATAATAATCAAATAAAACAAAAGACTTCGCACCTCGGGTATTCTTTGCTCCTCGAGCGGAATGCTCTTGAGGATGGTAGTATTGAATTTATAAGAAACGATAAATGATTTCTCCGATAAACCGATTCTGAGCGGAGTTATAGCCATATTTAACTGTATAAGTACCATCCGGAGGCGAATTTCGATTCAAAGAGTTTCTGATCAATACTTTCGAACAAGTATTTCCGCACAAAAACGTGTACACGTTAAAAAATAAAAACAAAACGAGATAAAAAAAATAAACATCATTGCAAAAAAACACCTAGCGTCTTCGTTCCACTCACATACTAAAACGAAATTCGTCTTGCACCCATGCGTTTTGGTTTTTTACTACCCGTCGAAACGGCATTTATGGGGGGTAATCGCGTTTTCATGCCCGAAATCCAGAAGAAATCCCGTAGGCATTGTTCAAACGAAAACGATTACACTTATCCGCGGCACCGCGTAACACATTGATACGACTGGCATAATGAAAATTAATTGCTAAAATAACACCGCAATGATAATGAACGATATTAATTTCGCGAATATTATAACGCCAATTATGATACGTAAAACACGCGGCGCGCGCTAATTTGTAAATTTAATTTGCATTATTTTATCAGAACGCGCGGCTATTGTACGTACAACGGCAGCTATCCCGATGCAAATGATATATATATATAATTCATCATTTACGTGAAACGTTATGGGGGAAAACAAACAATAATAATGATAAAAAAAAAAAAAAAAAAAAAAAATGATAATAACAAAACCGTAAAACAATAATAATATGTCGTATACGTTTTTTTTTTTTTTTTTTGTCTTCTTTGCTAATTTTATATTTTCTTTTGTTACCAAACCATCATATTCGGTAGGTACAAAAAACATACGAAACGTATACCTATGCACACAGGTATGTATCATGATAAAAAAAATAACAGTTCTTTTCGCGGGTTCGGTGACCAGCAGTGTTGACTCGTGGACAAAAAAACAATTGCATTCATAAGATTTCCAAAGTCAATGGCGAGGCTGGGCATAAACGAGTTAAAAAGTTTAAACCTAAGCTAAACAGCAAGTTCATTTCAACTTATTTCGTTTGATACTTTATTAACTGAACTTGTAAATATTATAATATGAATCTAATAAATAATAAAGGGTTAATTTAAAATAAAATCCTATCGAGTAAAATTTAAAAATTAAAATAAACTATACGATTTGTTATTGGATGCACTCTGATTCATCAATATGTGTTTTGTGTACATGTTACGTCATTGCCAACATTGAGACATAGGATGGCAAAATACCACGATTAAAAACCTAAAAGTTTGGGAATTAAAAAAAAAAAAAAAAAAAAATGATTTTACTTAAGTTAATAACTTTAACTTTTGACTTCATTGAGTTAACTCAAAATTCAATCGACTCATTAATTTGATAAATTGTTTCAATTAACTTAACTGAGTTAAAAAAAAAAAAAAATGCATTAACTTGCCCAGCCCTGTACCATCACTATTATTATTATTATTATTATTATTATTATTTTTTTTTAAACGACACGTATTAAAATTTGTGAGTCATGAAACATCAAATTTGATTTTTGATTTTACTGTAAAAGCACAAAAACCGTTGGGATTTTCATCCATATTAATGAATACGAATTTTTTTAAATTCAAACAATAACAGTGTTTTTGAAGAAAAAGTATTTTAGAAGCGACGCGATTATTTTGATTTTGATTTTTTTTTTTCAAAATATTCAGATTTCATATAAACTTAATTATAATAATAATTGGATAAAGACTACTACCAGATTTGGAAGTTTTCCAAGTAGACAAACAGCTAATCCAGACGACTGCAGTTGATAAGTAGATGTCGATTTCGTTTGTATCGAAAACCGGGACGAAATTAATTGAGTTGTTAACGAGACACATTTCTATAGATGAATTTATCTGTTGCCCAATACAGTCGACGACGGAGTTCATATACGTATATATATATATATATATATAACATCAATGTAGTAATTAAGTTGCCGTTACGCGTAAATATGCTGAAAGTTCGATCACGTCAGACGTACGTCAGTTAACGTCGCTTGTGTGGGAGGACGGTTGTATGACGTGTGGGTTAACGTTAGCACTGTTATAAATGTCCCAAATATTCGTACTGACAAAATATCATGCTATGATAATTTTACAATCACGATTTGTGTCAAAATTAAAAAAAAGAAAAAAAAAAAGAAAACCGATTAGGTGTTTATACACTTGTTTTTGAATTTTCTTTTCTTTTCGTTTTTTTCGAAAGTAACATCTACGAAATGGCCGTCTTCAAAAACATTCCGAAACGTTTACAAGTGATATCTCCGCGAGTATGGAAGAAAAAAAAAAACAAAATTTTATTATCTCCATTGTTTCCAGATATTATACAGGGTCCTGTATTATACAGGGTCCCTGTATAATACAGTTAGGGTTCTAAAATTCCATGAGATTTATTTTTCTGAAATATTTCGTGGAATAATTCGTTTTGATGAAAAATAAAAATTCGATTCACAACTATAGTAGGAAATAAAAGTAAGCACCTTTACTTTAATTAATTAAAAATGTCATAAGAATATTTCTTACACAGTACATTATACAAATTACATAATAGTTCATATAAATATAATTCAAAAAAATGATTCAGAAATATATTAATTTATTTCTGTATAAGTTTTTATATTGGTTTATTTAGAAGTTTTAACTGGATGCACTATTATGAATAATTTACAGAATTTCTATTTAAATTGAAATGCATAAAATAAGAATATGATTTGTATAATAATTTAATAAATTTAAATTATTGCCTATAACCTAAATATCGTATTTGCATATTAATTCTATAATCGTATGCATTATCATTTATTGTTATAACCATTTATAAACTTAGAAATATCAAAAAAAAAAAAAAAAAAACTAAATCATATTTTGAAACAAAATAATTTTTTTCTTTTTATGTTTAAGTAAATAACAGCTCGTTTATAATACTCCATAGTTATAGTTCATATAGCTAAACATAACAGTTGATATAATATTATGATTTCATCGAAATTAAATATTGAATACTACGTAAGTGTGGCCAACAATAGTGATGACTCAGTGAAACGTACCGAAAAACAACAAGTTTAACAACAAACAAATTTAAAACTATTTTTCAATGTTTCGTTATTGAAATACTTCAAGAGGGGTTAAAGTTAAAAGTTTAAATCGCTACTTTAAAGTGAAAATTTCATGTGAAATATTTCACACTCATTATCCTAATAATTAAAGTGTAACAATGCGTTGTTGCAGGCTTTTAAACGAGACAACTTTCGACAGAAACGGTTTCGCGTTCCGACCGAATCGATTGATTTGCTATCAAATAATAATTATTTAAAACGGCAAGACGAAAAATTGAACTGCCTATAGGTTGCAACGAAAACAAAAGGAATGTGTTCTTCGTCTTGACTTTAAACGTACGGTGACAACGTGACTATTTATAAAAATGTAACAGTAATTAACGATTAATGTCTGGGCGTTTTTTTTTTTTTTTTTTTTTTGAAAAAAGAGATATTAAGTTTTGATATAGATTTATCGTTCGCCGCTATATATTTTTTATTTATTTTTTCCGGCGGCTGCGACTGAATATTTTATCTACGATAACCAGTGGCACCGGAGTCGTTTCATCCCCCCTCCCCTTCCACCTTCCACGACCGCGGGGAAAATTCGATTACTTTTTATAAATCGAACGATTCTGGCACAGACGTCATTTTGCGAACGTGTTTATTTTCGAATTTGCGCGTTGGCAGTTGTGAAATCGAATTTTTACGACAAAACGACGAATGCTTGCAGTTCACTGCAACTTACACGCGTTTTGATGCCAGTGCGCAATCGATTTGGCCCCGTTTCACCAAAACGATTTCATTAAAAAAAAAAAGTTTCAATGGAACAGTTCAAACCATTAAAATGACGTTAAATTTCAGAAATTTAATTTATAAGAATTTTTTTTAAAAGACATTTTCTTACATTTCAAAAAATTTTCGGAACATATATTATAATATACAACTTGCATTAATTTAATTTAATTATTTTTTAATGAAACTTGAATATATATATATATATATATATTTAATTTTTATAAGTTTGATTCAATTGTTTTATATAATTTTTAACAATCTTTATAAACTTTATCTCAACAACACTCAATATCATATTTACATAATATAAACATTATTCATATTATTTTTTAACAAACCCTAAAAGTAGTAAATAATTTTTAAGGTTTACAATCAATTTTTATTTTAATATCTTTTCATAAAATTTGAAGTGATCACAAATTTTCACATTATAAGTTGTCATTCCCCACTTAGATCACTAAGACATTATAATTTACAGGATCATTCATTAATGACCCCCCCCCCCTTATAGGCCGTAAAAATGAAAAAATTTGGATTTTTTTTTCTGAATGTTCAAGTTACTATGAAAATCATGTTATCTATAAAAAAATTTTTCGATGTCACCATTATGTGTCCTGTGGTAGAACAAACTTTTTTTTCAAATGGTACTTTTCCCCTTTTTTTTTTTAAAAAAATACGGAATTTTATTTAGGTTATTTTTCTGTGAATTTTGATGTATGAAAAATTCAAACCAATATTTTTTTAACTATTCAAATTTAAGTGTTAAAGATAACAGTGTCTTGGACACATATTTTAGTTACCTACGTATTACGTAATTAATATGAATCTATGATTTTACCTAATTGATTTGTAATGTTGTCAAGTATAAACTACTTGTTCGGATTTTGATCTCAATACAATAAAATTCGCAGAAAAATTATCTGAATAAAATTCCGTAGTTATAATAGAGGAAGAGGTATATTTTGAGAAAAAAAAAGTTACATAAAGCATAGATTTTATAGAAAGTCGAGCGATCCCGCCCAAAAATTACAAATTTTTCCCATATTTACGACCAAAAAAGGGGCTAAGCATGCTTAACGAATCACCCTGTATAATACAAGTTATCATGAATTTCGGTGTTTTTTGGTTTTTGACGTGGAAAGTCGAAATAAAATATTATTATTGTAGTATATTGTAGGATAATTAAATTGAAATCAATAATTGATGTTTTACGCGAACGGTTAACTACCCCCAACAGCCGGCCAATTATTTTCGAAAAATCTCCGTAGTAGTTTTTTTATTATGTCCACCACACGGCAATTATTATTATTTTCATTAATCGAACAGTGTGTAAACATTACCGGAAAACACGCGTACGACATAATTTATACGTTTGATAGCGAACGTCGGTTTGATTATTAATACTCGTATTATTATTTTTTTACATACGAATGCATTTTATTTGGATATCCAATGCAAACGTAAAATAATGGCTTGGCCGCAATCACTGAACGATTCGTTTTACGTTAATGAACTCGCTTCGAAAAAATATATTGATTTGGAAAATTAATTAATAATGTTGACAGAGAGACAATATTGAGTGCTATCTGCCGGTACAGATTTTTTTTAGGCGTTTTGAGGGGATTTTCTTTCTCTGTCCATCACACTTGTTGCATCGAAATTTAGACGCATTCTAGTCCCAACGTGCCAATTGACCAATTTGATGCGACGAGGAACCGAAAAACTGATTCGAATTCGTCTCGTCAAATCTACTTTAGATCGACTCGCCTACTATTTTGATTATTTCCCCCGAAGTCCCACAAATAAGCTTTAAACCAGTGGTTCCCATCCCTTTGTATTCTACGTCCCCTTTTATAGATTTTCGAAAATCTCGCGCCCCCCTTCCCTATGGATAAAAAAAAATTATCACCTTTGTTGAATACTTTACAAATAAATTACACATGTTGGGAACGACCATTTTTGATTGGTGATGGTAATTATAGAAAATATCAAAAAAAAAAAAAACAGTAAGAAATATAATGGATGAATGTATAATAATAAAACTACAGAGTAATAAATAAGTATAAAATAATAATAATCAATTATGTTTGGTTGCTAAGCACTAATTGTAATCTCTATCCGTTATTGATACCTAAAATGTAATGTTCGTTATTAATTTTTAATTTTTTCTATATATTAATTAAAATTTCTACTTTGCGAACACTGCTTGCACCTCCTCAACAGTGTGTACACGCCTCCCAAGGGGGGGGGGGCGCTCCCCTGGTTGGTTAAACATTGCTTTAAACTAATAAGAAACATAAAAATCATTAAACTCAAGGGCGAATTGGCCCATCGGGATACCGAGCAAATCCCCTAAATTTCTCTTTAGGTTTTTAATTTTTTTTCATTTAAACATTATATTATTATAGTGTTTGCTTTTCAAAATATAAATACACACACACACACAGCCCACGATAATTTCCCATATCTACTCGTCCAATTCGACTTTTATATTTCATTATTGATTGCATTATAAATAAAGAAAAATAGGTATATTTTAATCGTTCAGGTAAAAAAAAAAAATGTATTATTTGCGCACGGTAGAAATAATAAAGATAAATTTATCGCGGTCGGAGAGCACAGGGTTGAATGCGTCCCATGAGAGTTGATCCTGTAATGTACTCAGAAGTAATTTTTACATTTTGGGCCCTTTTTTTACGAAAAATTCCCCGGTAACATTAATTCAACACATCCGCCACCGATCGAGAGATCGTTGATTTTAAATCGTTTTAACGTGGATGTAGATTACGAGCGGCGAGTAATAAATACCCGAGTGAATCGTCAATTCTCCGGTTTTTCGCACCAACAGCAAAAACCTATTTTTTTATCAGTGAAACGGACGTGAGCCATAATAATATTATCATCAACTAATGGCGGGCAATCAAACGAAACCGTAATCGTCGCTCGTTACGGTTATATCCTCGAAAAGTCAGTAGAAGATACACCGCGTGGGTCGTGCCATGAGACATTTGCTCCTTTCCCGTTTGCCTCGCAAGATTATGACTCTATTCCGGTCCTTCTGAATTTGAAAAAATCCCAGAATACTTGACGTTATCGATTATAGTAAATACTGATGGTTTTTCTCGGGTTTCAGAGAGAGAGAGAGATTAAAATATAATACAGATAATTAATAATAATTATTAATTGTACCTTCTACGATAATAATAATAATAATTACGTATTATTATTATGTTAAATCATAAACATCTAAATCAGAGGTTCCCAAAGCGGTCTATATCAACCGCCAAGGCGTCTACATTGGCGAAAAATAAATTGGGGGTGGATGAGATGCAAACAGAGGGGTTCACAAGATTTATTAACGAAAATTCAATAACAACTAATGAGTAATTTAACGGTGGCACGTGTATGCGTAAAATTTTGCTATAAATCTACTGTTAATATTATAATTAGGTTCAAGTTCTGACGGTTGCCAGTCTTCTTACATAGATACAAAAAATTGATTAATTAATTAATCAAATATACAGATGGGAAATCACCGATTGAAGAAATTCAAGGTTAAACCTTGGTAATTTCTAAGCCATATATTGTAAATGTACTATCAAATGATACGGTTCATCCCTCTCGTTAAAATTATTGATTTTTTTTAAATATTTATTTTCCTTAACAATGTAATTAGACTTAATTTGTTCTCTTCCATCGTTTTATTAATTTTAAAAAAAAAATGTATAAATAGGTAATTGAATTAAAAAATTTAAGAATAATAACAATCTCAAATTGTTTTTTCATATTAAAATATTTCCCTCCGTGAATAACTATGTCCAAGGGAGTAACTTTGTGTCAATTCTCAAAAATATTTTAACGAATTTGTAAAATATTCAACATTAGGGGGGATCTACGAAAAACAGAAAAAAATTGACAAAATGGGACAAAAAAGTTTGAGAACCTTTGATCTAAATACATGCAGTGCCGCGTTTCGAAGTATATAGTTTTCTTATCAAAAGTCGGTACCTACTGTTAAAGCGTACTTAGGTAACCAGTTTACCAGTTTTTGAGAACTAAAACCTTTTTTTTTAACTAAAACCACTGTTTAACGGTGTGTACGGATAAGGGGCAGTGGCGTATCTGAAGCTTTACCAGGGCCGTATTTAAGATTTTTCCGCCCGTGGGCAGCAATATTTTGTCACCCCTATTCCCAACATAATGTATGTAATTCCAAAGAATTACATGGATTTGTAACTACTCAACCTAACCCTCTCGCCGCGCTCGCAAATAACTTATTATATTACGAATACAATTGCGAAAACATCTATTCATTTTTTTTTTTTTTTTTTGGTCATCCTAAAATATTAACGTTCCTCTCAAGTGAACCACCCCTTAAATACGACCCTTAGCTCCACCAAGAAACGGGCGATTTGTAAATATTGTCCTTACTCGTCACATTATCATTTGGACTCAGCTCCATTTTTAACTCCTGAAACAAATTTGTTAATTGTTCAAACCTTTGCCTGAGATAATCATTCGGCAGTCGCATAATACGACGCTTGTTTTCATTGCCTTCCAAACTTTTGACTATAGTCGTGCCTCTGATTGCCTCCCCACATTCAGTCACCACAAGCCTGTGAAATGAATCGCATAACCATGTCATGTTCATAAAATTGATACGTAATATATATATTATCTTGTTTTTGTGTAAAAATTCGTACTCAAGACAAAAGCAAAAGAATAGTACATATCTATTATTATAAATAATTTATAAATTATAAATGAAATAGATATTTCACTAAAACTAACGTATAATTAATTAATTAAAATCTTATGTTACTGAAAAAATCATTGTTGTTAATGACGAATTGAACAAATTTTAATGAGTTGCAAGTATCAGAGTATAAATAGTTACAGAAAAATCGTCGTTTTTTTTTTTTTTTTGAAAAATAGTCCAAAGAAGATAAATGTGTATAATTAAAAAATGTATAATATTACATCATAAAACAAAAATCCCAATGTGGGGGCGATTCACCCATCACCCTTCCCTCAAATACACCACTGGGTTAGGAATTGAGCTACTCACTGCACACATCGTTTTTTGGAGCGCACGCAAATCGTAAACGACCGTTTCGAAAAACCTTCCCCTTAACGGTATTTGGGAATTTCGAAAGCAAAATTTGGCCGAACTCTTTCAAATCTCAGCCAATATCTTCATTGGTTATCCGTTATTTTGAGACAAGAGCTCATGATCCGAGTATCTTTATTAGTAAATAATTAAATTTTGGTAAAATAGCTTAGTAATAATATGATGAAATATGTAAAAAATACTATGTTGGATGGGTCCTATACGCGTGCGTGACACACAATTGCATACGCGGAACGCCGTGTGCCACGATTTTTGCAATCGTGACTCGGTGTTGATGGTTTTATTGGTTTTTATTGGTTAAAACGCTTTAGTTTTTAAAACCCGTATTTTTTTCGCCTCATTTATAAATATCTCTAATTGGTTTTTAAAATGGTCAGATGATAATTCTAGAAATCCGGTACAATAAATTAAAATTACTCATAACTTTTTGTTAATTAACCTGGCCAATCAAAATCTTAAAATTACTATGAAATGTAAAATACTGAAAATTTAAACTATGAAATTAGAAACGAATATACTTTATTTTCAACAAAAACTAGTTTTAAGTACAAAATAGTCGAAATCTTCATAAAAACATAACTGATATGAAATATGATAAAGAATATGGAGCAACCAAGAGCAATTGACAGCTTGACCATATTATAATAAGTAAAAATATCGCTGTCGCCCAGTTAGAAATTATACTGATTTTTATCCATTATTATTATTATTTTTTTTTTTTTGTGTGTAGTATATTATTTTAACGGGAAAATTAATACAGCATTATGTAGCGTGTAATAATTTAATAATAACTGTAATAATAATTAGAGCAAGGACTTTCATGCACTGAAAAATCGTCAAGTATGCATTTAAAAATATGCACTTATGCATTAAAAAATTTAAAATATGCGGTTAAATATGCCCTTAAAAAAATCAATTTTATTATTATTCTGTATAAGTTTTAACTATATTTATTTTATTAAATTGATTTGGAATCTTTTTTGAATGTTGGATCCCATCCCTAATCTATCCAGTACCCACTGATTGTAGATACTTGATACTATCGTTTTTATACCACGTACCTACTATTTGTTAAATAAAAATACAAAAACAGACATAATAAATACTGACCATTATTATTATTTCAACATAAAATTTATCTTTATAAGTTTATAACAAATTGTTGACCTCGATTCATGAAAAATATTCTCCAAAGCGCTTGATTTTCGATAAAATCATCAAAATATGCTCTCATAATCAAAAATATGCCCCTTAAATCAAAAAATGTCCAAATATGCAAAAATATGCACTAAAAACTTTGAGTATATTTTTCGTCGTGAACTTTATGAAATGTATTTTGTACTTAACAAACATACGATAAAGTTAACCAGAAAAAAATATACGAACGCATGAAAGTCCTTGCTCTAGTAATAATATAATAATAATAATAATAATAATAATAATAAGTATACAGGATAGGAATATTACGTATTATTCAATGTTTTTTTCCTCGGATAATATGGTCATACGGAATATTACTCTTTTGCTTGTTTAATATTATTTGTCTGACTGCGGTTACCCTTTGGTTTCTTCACACAAGTATGAACAAGTAATAAACGGAATTACACACGAGTATTACACGGGGTTAACAAATTCTGTACAGAATGAAAACAATACAAGAAAATATAGCTTATATTGTTTTAAAATACATTTAGAAGCCGGAAATTCGCGTCGCTCGCAGTGCGGAATTTCCAGACTCGTTTATGTAGTTTAATACGTTGTCTGCCGTTAACCAGACAACTATAGCACAACTGGGTTGGACATAATATTAATTTAGTTTCGGTATTATAACATTAAAACAATAATAATTATTGTTGTACTACATGCACTAATCAAGCGTTAATCATAACCGAATATTGAATAATATGTTAAACGTATGACATTATATTACACGGCAATAATAACTTATAATTTGAGGTCTTATATTTTATATATGTATATATTGTTCGAAATACGTTTCTAGGTTTAATTAAATTTATAACTGTGATTGATCCTAATTAAAAATTTATGTATTTACCAAAAATATCATTGGAGAAAAGTAAGGCAATTAAAAATAATAATAATAATAATAAATTTTTTGTATAAATCTAATTTAAATGACGTATACTAATCGTGTGTGTGTGTGTGTGTAAAGATTATTAATTATTTAAATTATTAATATTATGCTTAACAAAGCAGAGTACGGTTTCTCTATTACCGTCTTATACTCGTATTATTGATTAAATTATTATTATTATTTTTTTTTTTTTTTTGTAAGGGATATTCCCCGAGCGGTTTGAGAATATTCCTCGTTCCCGGGAACATTCCACGGGTAATATTCCTTGTGACACGTCACTGGTCACACTACAGTAGTGTTTTTTAAATGCGCTTAAAATAATCTTAAACATAATCGGAAGAACAGCATTTACACAAACGTTGCAACGAAGTTAATTGCGCATTGCGCAATAACCGGGTGGGAGGTGCTGGGGGGGAGGGGGGGGGGTCGTGAGCGAAAAAGCGTTTGAATTGTGTGATAAATTCGAACACATCGGACGAGTGAGTTCTGCGAAGTATCGATTATTCGTTCAAACGCAGGTATAAACGTGTAAAGCTAGAGCGGAAAAAAAAAATAAAAAGAAAAAAAAAAATGAACACCACCGTGCAACACCGAATGATTAATTGATAGAATTTAATGCCAGTGGGGCGCGAGAAAAAACGAAATCAATAGTCGAAGGATAAGTGGTCGGCGGCGCAGCAAACGTTTATTTAGGATCTGTTTCATCCTAGAATTCGAATAGGAAACGTTCGGCGGCGGGGCAAAAAAAAAAAAAAAAAAATATAACGTATACACATTACGTTCGCCAGAAGGATATATCCGACACAAACCCATTAGTTCTGTGAATCTTTTTCTTTTTTCTTTTTTCTTTTTTTTTTTTTTTCTCGCTAGTGCGGTAGTTTTAAATCGAGTACGGAAAATCAATTTTGATTTACAAAATTGCTCGTCATACGCCAACGCGTAATTATTTTCAAAAATTATAATAATTTTTTGAAATTAAAACATCGTTCGGTGCGGTCGATTTGTGACCGATGAAAAGTCCATTAAGAGTTGTAAAATATCGATCAACTCGATTCGAGCGAAGAACGCTAAATGTCGTTTTTTTTTTTTTTTTTTTTTTATTTTAACTGGTATTAATGAAAGAAAGATGGAAAAAAAACGACGAGAAAATTAGAACTCGGTACTACGAACGTCAGAGAATACTTTTTGAAAAGCTAATAAATTGTCGTCGACCAAACCGCAACGTTAATTATTATATATAAAGGACGTATTCGACACCACGAGAGGAATATTATTGTGGGTGTATTGAATGAAAAAAAAAAAAAAAAAAGACTAATAGTTTTTTCAATAAGACAATACAGTTTGAATCTGATGTCGAACATAATCTATTAAAATAGCAGAGTAGTATTTTAATAAAATTTTGTAAGAAATAAAAAATACTTTTTTATTTAATTTATAAATAAAATATTATTTAATTATGATATGGTAATAGAAATAAGTATAGAAATAAATAGTCAAATTAAAAAAAAAAAAAAAAAAAAAAAACGAGTATAATAATATTGGCATTTAGTAAAAGTTAATGAAAAATGCAATAAGTATAATTTTATGTTTTAACATATAAAGACGAGTACTAACGTTTACTTGTAAATACAATGTCTAGTTTTTATTTAAACAAAAATAATATATAGATAATTTTGTAATAGAATGAATTTCACTGCATCTAAAAATAAAGTGTTATATATAGGAAAACGGGAGCGAAGCGAGCTGTCAATTTTAGCACTTTCTAAAATTAAACAGAATGCAAAATATTCAAAATACTCCTTTTTTTTTTTTTTTTGCTACTCAAGGATTTTGACTTTATTGATACCCATTACTTAAACGAATCTGAGCAGAACTTCAACTTCAAGACAATATTTTACTTAATAATTATTAAGATTTTAAAGTTTGTTATGATACTAAAACGAAAAATAATAATAAATAATTTTTACTCAGTCAGTTTTATATATTTCACTATAAACTGAGAAAAACAAAACAAAAAAAAAAAAAAAAAACAATTGTTTTCTCATATTATTGTTTATCTGTAATATTAAATATTAATAAATTTGTTTGGATTAAAAAGAGTTATTTTTCGAGTCTTTTTTTTGTCCGCAACCCGTGTCCTCCTAAATACGTAATTGCTTTTGGACAATTTGTCCGCGACTTGTATGCAGCCGTTCTGCAGATGGTTCTTCTATCCGCCCTCTGTCGTTCAGCGTTTTTATCCCATTACAGAGAAGGGATCATTTTTCAACTCACTATATACACATAATATTATAATATACTCTGAGGAAGTATTGTCCTTCGATTTTACCGGAAGTGATTGTCATCTGCCCTGTGATTAATTGTCTCCGGGTCGTGTCGCTCACAGTGAGTGGCAACTTTAAATAGTCCGTTTTTATAGAATGATGTGCTAACCTAACCGCTGCCCACTGGGTTCACGTCTTTCACGATAGTCTATTAGTACTATAGTAGTCTATTAGTTAAAAAAAGTTAGAAAATACGACATTTTCGTGTAACGAGTTTAGAGGCGAGAATGTCGATAATGGAATAGGATAGAAACGATTCGAATCGAATAGCCGTGAGTTTTGTAATTTTAGTTTGATTTTGAGTAAAGTAAAATAAAGACAAGAAATCCGGAATTTGTTAGCACCATTCTTCGTTCCTCGGGTTAGATACCCTTATGGGACGAGGAAAAGTGTTGAAAATGACGACTATATTTGTTTTTTTTTCTAAAATTATCGACACACTTGAATCGCATTATTGAAGAAATGCGATTTATCGTTTCTTCAAACACGCTCACCAAGAGTATCCGGACTCGAGGAGCGAAGAATACCCATGGTGCGAAGTATGTCCATAATATGATTTCCTTTACCTACTTATCTTTGCTTTAATTTTTTTTTTTTCCAATTTCGATAAACTTTATATGAAAAAAAGCCGGACATACTTCGCACGACGGGTGGAATTCTCTTGACGAGTGTATTGAATTTTAAAGAAACGACAAATCATTTCGTCAATAAAACCATTCTGAACGAAAGAAGTTAATAATATAAAAAATAAATGAGAAAAAAAATGTTAGAAAAATGTCCAAAATTTTTTTTTTTCACATTTTCCAAATTTTCTTGCCCCAAAATCTTTCTTATATGGTTTTCTATCTATGTTTAAATTTTCATATAGTTCGGATCACAAATTGACGGTTTTCGAGTCGTTTTTTTGAAAATTTTGGTTGTTTTTTGAAAAAAAAAAAAAAAAAAACTGAAGAATTGAGAAATTCAAAAAATGACCTCTCTAAAGTACAATCCAGAGGCAAATACGGTTTCAAAAAGTTACTGATCGAAACTTTTTGACAAGTATTTTCCATACGAAAAGTTGTACACAGAAAAAAAAAAAATAAACATCATTGTGAAGAAAACACTAGCTTCTTCAGTTCGTTCGTGTTATACGATTGGGCGGTGGCATCGCAGACGTCTCGCGCAAATGAATTATTACTTAAAACAGTGTTCGGCAGACGTTGCGTGGGAAATAAACATTTCAATAAAATATTCCCGTGCGCTATCCACGAATTATTCAATTGGCAAAACCAATCCGACCGTTCCACCGTAATATTATTGTTCTCCTCGGCATATAGAAATGAATAAAAACAAAAGAATGGCGTATGCCGCCGCCGCCGCCGGACACGCTTGTAAATACAAGAGTCTATGTGGTGGGTTTCTTTCGGTCCCCGTCCCCCGTCCCCCTTCCACCGCCGCCGGTCGGTTAATAAGTTAGAAGCCAGATATCGTCGTCGGACGTACAATATAATACACAAACACGTCGTTTCCATGTGATCGAATAAAAAGGTTTTATCGATCGCGCGTGTAAAATTGTTTTCGCGCCGCCGCGCCGCCGCCGCCGATGAGGGGTTTCTGATTAAAATTTTCGCGAGCACCAAGCACGTATTGTGATAATGTGTGTGTTTATATATATATATATATATACGTCGGAATAACGAAATTAATGTGTCCGGCTGAAAAAAAAAAAAAAAAATTAAAATAAATATTATACGGTCTGTGCGAGCGTTCGAATAGTGTAACCAATATTCCGTTATCATAATAATAACATACGCGCGAGTGTTTATTTTAAAACACGATATTATTATTATTATTATACGGGGTGATTCGATTAGCGTGGTGTTCAACCCCATTTTTTTTTTTTTTTTTTTTTTTTTTTTATCGTAAAAAGAAGCAATTGGATTTTTTTTTTTTAATCTTACAAATAAAGAAAGGGAGGGGGAGGGAAATAAGAGGAAAAAAGTGTTAGAAAAATGTCCAACATATTTTTTTTCTTTCAATTTTTCCAAAATTTCTTCGTGCCATATTATTGTCTATCTATATATGTGTTTAAATTTTCTTAAAGTTTATGTCATGAAAATTAATAATATAATAATAACTATATACAAGAACTTAATGTAGTATATTATTTGTGAATAAAATTAATAAACGGTATGCAAAACTCTGTACGCATTACAATACACGTAAATCGAAAATAAACTCAATAGGTTATATAAATTAAATAGAACAACACAATTATCTTTCCAATTTTGGCCTTTTTGTCTTGTTGCAGGTACGTATCCATTTCACTTGAAGTTCGGTTCGGATCAAGTTGAAAGAAAATGTTGTGTGCAGATTTTGAAATATTTTAGCTGCATTTTTATTCAAAAATGTTTACGGCAGTTTTTCTTTTTGGGAATCAAGAAAAGTGCACTTCCAAGTTGAGAAAAAAAAAGAATGAAGAACCCTATTTATTTTCTTATTTCTAATTACTGATGGACAAAAAAAAAAATATAATTAGAAATCCATTTAAAAATGAAAAATTGACGGAGATTTCGAAAAGATCTGTATTTTGCGAGAATTTAACTAATTTCGTTACATGAAAAGAATCATAACAAATTAATGTAGATCAACTGTTTTTGAAATTTTTCTGTGCCTTTAGGGTTATTATATCGGATACGTACAAGTAAGTTACATCTTAAGCTAATTCATAGAATTAAAAATTTTATAAAAAAAAAAAAAAATTTCCAATATTTTACCCAACATTGATGAACAGCGGTTCCACGCATAATAATAAATACGTCATTATGACTGCGTTTAAAATCTGAGTTTACTAATTTTGTTATTACAAAGTTAGTCTTTAAATCTGCCCAGAACAAACTGTTAAGCCACAATGGGCATTTAAAAAAAATATGTGCCTATAGGGCTGTGCTCTAGCTTGATCCGACCCTCCGCATAATCGATTTATAACGTTTTGATCTTTGCAACAGAATAAATTTTATTAACAGTAAAGTGTGATCGTGAGCCAAGTGTTGTCTCTGCGGTCGAAATCGCGAGGATTTGGGGAGAGGAGAGGTATAAAACGATACAAACAGGATATGAAAAACTGTAAAATTCGCGTTTTAAAAAGTCATAAACTTTCCAAAACGTACCGACGACAAAAGAAATGTACAAAAATGGAGTTTAAAATGAAAAATCCCTTCTTCAGACAGAGTGGTGGAAAGCGGCTTTTTGTTTAAGGGTGAAAAATCATCATAAATGCGTAACAGTATGCACGCACACACGCACGTGTAAATATGTGTGTTCAAAGAAATATCAAAAATAAAGCCATCAGTCCAGATATATACTAGTTGATTCATTGAGCATGGTTACCTACTTTTTTTGGCTATAAAAATGGAAAAATTTGGATTTTTTTTTTTTTTTTTTATGAGAGAGAATGTTGAACTTACCATAAAAACTATGTTTTCCATATAAACATTGTATTTTATGTAATCTTAAGGATTACCTGTGGTAATACAAATTTTTTTTTTCCAAATAGCATCCCTTCATCCATAATAATAATAATAATAATAATAATAATAATGAAAATTATCCAAAACAATACAATTTTCTCGTCACTACAACTTACAACACACTTTTGAATTTGATGTTGTGCGGAATAATATTGTGATTTTTACAGGACGTTCGGTTTTAACCGCCGAATTAGGGGTAAAGTGTAATAAAGAATAGATAATAATAACAATAATTATAACAATAATCATGACAATGGCTGCTGTTGTGGGGGAATAGTCGCATTGTGCTCAACCCTTCACCTTGGTCGTCCGACAACTTTTAAACAATGTCGGCCGACTCGGCGCTAACCCAAATTAATCCATTAAAAATTATTTCAAAATTATAATCGTTTCTACAGTTACCTGTATTGTATATTGTAATATTTATTTTATTACAATAATTCCCCCACGACCGATTGCATAATAACAATATCGGCATTGTCAATGGCGATGACGCACGTGATGTCATATTTCCATAATAATAATTGTTATTTTCGGCCGGCGAAGTGACGGGCGACACGCATTGGTTTAACGTTAATGGAGTTTTAGATCTGCGAGCGAAGCGAAGAGGCCAATTGTTTCGACAATGATTATTTTTGTTTTTGTTATTTTAATTTCTTATAAGTACGGAAATACTCGTACAAAAGTTTAGACCTGCCACCTTTCGAATCCCGATGTGCTACTGAATTGTGCTTTTACTAAATTGTAATTTTTCAAAATTCTCTATTGTTTCCTGAAAATTCGATAAAAATGCTTCGGTAACTATACTTTTTTTTTTTTTTAATGCAAACTTTGTGAAAATTTGAACAAAGATATAGTCAATAATATGAAAAATATTTTGATTCGAGAAAATTTAGAAAATAATAATATTTTAATAGGTACCGGCTTATTGACGCATGTTTTGCAATTATTTGTATTTAACGGTGTTTTTTTTTTTTTTTTAACGCATGTAATTCTAATTTTATGTGTTGTAATTTATAAACAATGTTTATCCGTTATTTATTATAAAATAAACCCAAATAATATTGTTATATTAATATTATTATCATGGAAATTTCACCGCGGCAATGCCCGGAGGCTGCAAAATAAATTTGTTAATATTATCCAAGGCTAATGTTATACAATTTCATACATACAACAACATACGCTCGTGGAAGATTTAAAAATGTCACTGATGTCAAGATCAAACGCGCAAAATAACATTAGCCTGCGCGTACGCTTAACGAAGAAATGACGGGCGGCATCCATACGAAATGTAATTACTTATATAGTTACTACGTCATCGTTAGCGGAGCGTAACACTGCGACGTTATACAATACTGTTTTTAGATTCTGAACGAAGCGAAAAAGCTAGTGTTTTTACAATGATGTTTATTTTTTTTTTCTGTATACAACTTTTCGTATAGAAATACTTGTCCATAAGTTTCGATCAATAACTTTTTGAAACCGGATTTGGCTCTAGATTGTACTTTAGACAGGTCATTTTTTGAATTTCTCAAATCTTCAATTTTTTTTTTTTTTGGAAAAAACTACCCAAAATTTGACAAAAACGACTCGGAAACCATTAATTTTTTATCCGAATTTCGTGAAAATTTAAACATAGATAGAAAATCACATAAGAAAGATTTTGGCAAAAGAAAATTTTGAAAATGTGAAAAAAAAATTTTGGACATTTTTCTAACATTATTTTATTTTATTTTATTTTAACTACGGAATTTTATTCAGGTAACTTTTTTGTTAATTTTGATGTGTCAAGATTGAAATTCGAGAGAGCAGTTTATATATTTAACAACTTCGAGAATTAATTAGAAGTTAGATGATAAAATTATAGATTCAAATTAATTACGTAATACGTTGATAACTAATATATGCGTACAAGGGATTATTTATCCTTCATACTGAAATTTGAATAATTCTGAAACTATTCGTTTGAATTTTGATTTTAATACATCAAAATTCACATAAAAATAACCTGAAAAATATCCATAGTTTAAATAGGGGGAGGGGGTGTTTCTTTTTCGAAAAAAAATATTTGTTTTACCACAGGATATTTTTAAGGTGACATGAAAAAAAAAAAAAAATGGTTTTTAAAGTAACTTGAACATTAAAAAATTTTTTTCTATTTTTATGGTCAAAAAAGAAGTGAGCGTACTTAAATAAATCACCCTGTATATTTTGAAAACATTTGGGAGGAAGTTATAGCCCGGTAACCACCTTCTTGAAAACACTCCCGGTATAGTTTTATTTAGAGAGGGGTAAATTTTACAGCCTATTTGAATTTAATTCCAACGTACAAATATTTTACTTTAATTAAAAAATAATTGTTTTATATATTTAGTTTTTTATCATATTATGTAAAATATAATACGAAAAAGCCAACGAAAAACCATTATTGAAAGGTCTGTGAACTTACCGACCTACACGACTGACCGATCACACACGACGAGAGTTAACGACGATGTGATTCTAAGTGTAATGTGTAAAATATCAATTATGTGGATTATAAAACATCGTGATGAGTGGTTTGATTTTAAAAACATTCAAAATAAAAGAGAGTCAAAACAGATTTTTGTAAAAAGTCTTTTGGACAGAGATTCGTTAACTATTTTGGACCTACATACTGTGAACACGTAGTTCAAAATAATTTAAAAGTTAAAAAATCCGTCTATAAATGGATTCTTAATACTCACGAGTAGACAAGTTTAATATCAGACAGCTAGCTAACTTTTTTATTTATTTTTAACATGTATTATATTTTATTATTTGTTATATCCGCGTTTGTACATTTTTGTTGCTAAAACTTATTGTTTTATAGTTTTTGTATTAATATTTTAAATTTAAGTTTAAACTAATAATTAATAGTGTAATCTAGGGTGACCATACGTCCTGTTTTATACAGGTGTTCGCGCCACAAAACGAGGGAATCCCCGTTGGTAGTGGCATGTGGCCACACTGCCTTCCCGGTTGCCGGAGACCGGTGCCAGCCGATATGCAGGAAAAATAAAAACGTAAAATCGTCCGCCGGTTTCTGCTTGCATAATGCATTCACTTACTGTCTTCATTCACCGTCGTGTACGGATGTGTTCTTATTCTGCCGTCTTGTGTGGAGCCGTTCCTATTTTCTTTGTTCGTTCATGTTCAAGCCCGGTCTGTCGCCTCGTGACTCCCAAAATTACACGTGTTTGTTTTACGTATGCAGCGTCCATTGGTAAATATCGTTCTGTCAATACCTCTTGTACATATATAAATTTACATCATTTACAGGAGATTCATTTAGCAGTGGGCGTTTGTATG
>JAIPRM010004245.1:0-23515 GCA_025469315.1 Stegophylla sp. TES_Ste_2020 | reverse complement strand
AGCAATTTTTATAATAATAAAAGATATTTAGGTATATAATAAAATAAATATATACTTGTGCTATAATCAACAGAACGATTTTTTTTTTTTTTAATAATGATCTTGACAGTTAAAAAAATGGAAGAGGGGGGGCGCAAATTTGGTTTTCTGCCAGGGGCGCTACTGATTCTTTCTAAGGCCCTGTTCACCGGAAACGACGGGTCTATAGTATGCGTCGTCATATAATGACTTACAGTCATCGGGTGATTTATGATTAGTGGCGTTTATTCAAAGTGTGCAAGTTGGTGTCCTGACAATTGAGTGCAAGATATTTGGGTGCAATGAAATTAAGTTCGGGAAAGTTAAGCGATGGACAATTGAGCGGAATAACAGTTTTAAAATATATTATCCCGACATAAGTGCCAAAATGAAAAAAAAAAAACGTTCAAAGATTCAATTTTAACATTAAAGACAGTTTGTAGTTAATTTAAACGCGAACAACCAAAAACTTATTAAAAGAAATTGCACAAAACATTAAATTATTTTCTATGTATTTTTCAATTAAAATTGCGATGATATTGTGTAATTTTAAAAACATACATCATCATAATTTTTGCATTTAAAAATGATACGCACAGAAGAGCGATGTGATATGCTCTATCTAACCTCATTCCGACTACCGACGCTAACTATATGACTTAACCCATGGGTTCTTAACCTATAGAGGTCTATGCCTCCCTTCCTTGTGTACTATTGTATGAGGTCATGACCCTCACTACTTTGAATTATATTTAATATAATATTATATGATATATATGTATATTATGTAAATACACCATGGCTTTAATTATTAATGTTCAGCAAAATAGCCCAATAATTTCCTCCAGCCTATTGGAGATAGCGTTGTTAAACAATAATTTTCTATAATCACTTACCTACTTACAAATAAGAATAATGCATAAGTAATCAAAAACAACATTTTCATGCTTCGTGGTCTTCAAATATTTTCACGCCTCCCTAGGGGACTCGCTCCGCAGGTTGAGAACCTATTACGTATTTGACCTTTAGAGAGCTATTACAGTAGTAATACGTGCCGGCTACTAAAACATATGTAGAGGTGTACGTATACTTTCGTATCACGGTCATGAAACTCGTGATTAAATTTTGCATTTTTATTGTATTTCATATATTTTAATATTGTATATGAAGACTAAAGAAAGTATTCCCAGGTCAGTACGCGTAAGTAAGCAACTCCTGACCGAGGAAAAAAAAATTGTTTTGAAGAGAAATAGAAAAGAACGAGATTACATTATTTTTATTAAACGTGCAGACCGCCTGCTGTCTTCCCACAATCACATCTGTGTTTCCAATCGTATATTTTTCTACCGACAAACGACGGAGTTTAATACCGAAACATTCGAAGGTACATCCCCCCTACCCACCCCTCAACGTTTCGAACCCTTTGACCGACCTCAACGTACGCGACCCGAGATTAAATATTGACCGACGCTGGTTTCGTGCTCGGGGGAATGGGATGAAAAAACGTCCATACACGTGTACACTGCGTGACACTATAAATTGGATTAAAATATTCACCTTCCGTACATGTACAGTAATAATAATATGATTATGATGAACGCGTGTCAAAACGTTTGGGTCGTGATTAATAATAATAATAATAATATTATAACGCGCAGACGTGCTAACACGTACATTTACCCCTACCACGTCGATATACCGAGTTTACATACAGAACGACAACACTACGTGGATAACAACGAATTGAGTCCAGCCGACTTTTAGGCATTTCAATTGAGTCCAGTTTCCTGTCTTAATATATTTTATTGGTTCGAATTGAGACATCGTAGCTATAGTCGGTAAAGGACCTTCTTAAACCTTGCACGTTTGAAGAAAAAAACCATTTTTTTACCAGGAGCATAATATAATCATGTATAGGTAGAAAAAAAATTTAGTTTTGATTTTTTAAAATCTGTATCTATGTATGCTGGGAGTCAACCAATCGACCTCTCAAATAAACCAGAGATTCAATTCTTACACAGAGTAAGTCTGGATACCTATAGTCAACTTTCCCACACAGGTTTATCCACAGGTTTTTCTTCGTTGCGCTCAACATTATTCTCATAGTGGATACCTCTTAGTTATTATGTTTTAAACGGCCATTTTAGCCATATCTACACAGACTCGTAACCGAGTCGTTTAAAAAATGGATAGCATAGAATCTATACTACATATATATTTTTTCTTAATCTGTGAGTCGTGATTTCCAGGTGGGTTGCCATACCTTTATTTATATTTTTTAAATAATTAAAAAAATGAAAAGCAATATTTAGTTAGATACATATTTTCAAAAATTTATTTATTCGTGGTTTGTAACATGAAAGTAAATCATTTTCTAGTGATAGCTAGACTGATAGCAGACAGTTTCTGTATTTAATTTTTAATCACAGACTTCTCTACTACTATAGAACTCAGTTTTAATATTTTAATTAAATTTAATTTTAATAAAATATAATGTTGTCATAAAAGAAAAGCATTTTTAACATTGATGATAATTGAGGAATGAAATCAATATTTTCAACGCTTTTGTTACTTAACTTCTGTATTCATTTCAATGTGCAAATACAAAACCTATTTAAATCTTGAGATCAAACTATAAATAGTTTTAATATTTTATTAGCTGATAATTTTACAATTTGATTTTGGATCTCAATTCTCAACTGGAAATTCGGCAACATCTAGGAACTATATTTTCGTCAGATACATTTAGAACTTGTATTTTTGAAAAGTCATCGTTATCACTTGAGAATAATTCCAGTAACTGAATTTTTGTTGATATATGCAAGCAACCATATTTTTTATGTTTTCCGAACGCCCGCTAACGAACGTTAGCCTTTGCAATGAGTTCTAATTGCTACCATACATACTCGAAATGTTTTCGTATACTAATATGTAAAATATGGTTAATTATTAATGATATATTACTATATTTTGTCACTGGTAAATCAGATAATTAGACTGAAATTAGTTTAAATTATAAGGAGGTCGTGAGGTGACTGACTAAATTTTTTTATCAATTTAGAGGAGGGAAGTCGCGACTCTTGAAAGATTTTGAAATGGTAACATACATTATTGATGTTTTCAGAGAAGCGTGTTACAAAGTACAATATCCCCGAACGTTTTATTTATTTGCGAAACGAAGTTATTTTAAATTTGGCAGTTCCACTGCAATAAAATCGTAGGGTGCCAGAAACCCCTTTGCCCCGCGAGTAAGACATTTTGTTTACATCGCATCTACTATTTTGTAGTTATTTAAGTTTATACGATTTGATTTTCATATATTAATATTATAATATATCAATACTATAACAGTAAAATTTTTCCGTTTTTTTTTTTTTTAATTTTTAATTTTTTTATTACAGGTAAGAGGCTCGGTTCAATTTACTTGCGATCATCGTGGGGCCCCGACAATTGATACAGACTTCGACTTCCGTAAGATATTCCACGATGCGTACAAGATGACGGTGAGCCGATCAAATTTATTTGTAGTTGTTGAGTTTAGTTAGAATCATAATAGAGATTAAATGATTTCGGAGAGATCAATATTATTAGTAATGAGTAAAGATTGAATGCAGGTCTAACGTATAAAACTTGCCCTCACCCCTGCACCGCTGCATGGTCACTCTACAAGGGGTTGGGGTGATGGCCGATAGAAATAATTACCTGGTAGACACTTTGTTGCATGTATACCTGTTTTATTATTATTAAAGATAATTTAAATTAATAAATAAACAGTTTTGGAAAAACTATTTAAAATTTTGCCATCTCTTTGGTATTGTACTCGACCTAGTCATGTTGAGGAAATTATAAGTTTGAAACATACCCACTACTCAGGCCCGGAATAAAAATGTGCAGGAGCAGACCTTTAGTAACCGGTTTATTTAAAAAATATCCATTGCAATTCGTTCAGTTAAAAAAACATTCTCAAAACTAATTCCTATAAAACAATTAAAAAAAAAAGAAAAAAGAAGCAGTTCAGAATAAAGTTTATCTGACATTGTCAATTTGTGTTTAAAAGTAATATTTCCGTTGTAATTAATATCAATAATTTTTTTCGTTTTTATCATGTATTCTTATTTTTTTCTACTTTGTTTATTTCATACGAGTTGAATAACATTGTATTGTAATGATTATTTAATTATTTATGTTTTAGATTCTGAGTAGAACGAAGAAGCTAGTGTTTTTATAATGTTGTTTATTTTTATAAATGTGCATACATTTCTATATAGGAATATTTAACTGAAATTTTCAATTAGCAATTTTTTAAATTACAATTCGCCTCTAGATGGTACTTTTGAGAGGTCGTATTTTTGATATTCTACAAATTCTGAAAACTTTCCAAAATTTGAAAAAAAAGACTCAGAAACTATCTTTTGTTATTAAAAACAGGTAAACAATAATATGAGAAATATTTTGGAGCAAGAAAATTTTGAAAATGTGAAAAAAGAAATTTTTATATTATTTTTTACTTTACTCACTTTTTTTTTTCATACAACTTTTTTTTTTTTACTTTTCACAGTTGATAGTGAAATATAAAACAGGACGAGTAAAAAATACTTTTCTTTTGTTATAATAATAAACTTTATTATTTTTGGATAAAATTGTCTTGAATAAATTAGTGATAAACAACTCAGAATCGTCTTATTGGAGAAATGATTTATTGTTTCTTTAAATTTCAATACATCCGCAAGAGTATATCACTCGAGGAGTGAAGAATACCCAAGGTGCAAAGCACGTCTTTGTATTTTTTGATTGTCTTTCATGATTATTTTGTTTTTTTATTATTTTGCTAAACGTTGAAAACATTCATTATTCTCCGCCTACAATTACACAACATTTCAAGATTGCTACAGAAACGTTAAAATACTTAGAAGCCTTGAAAATATGTCACGGAGAAATGCAAAGAAAATCGAATGCTTTGTTTCGATGATTTCATCAGCATAAATATTATAATTTCTGAATCGTAAACAAATAATAATATTTTCGTCTGTCATTCGTTAAGCCGGTATTACATTTAAATCCCGTAACAAAAATCTACGGCGAAAGTGAATTCATTATAATTTTTCTTTTTTTTTTTTACTTTTGTATAATTTTGACCGAGATGACAAAGTTTGTTCGCGGATTTATTTAAGTTTAATATTCTAGACCAGCATACTCCCTAATGGAGGCACTACCGTGGGCATTTTTAATATCGTTGGGGGGGTATTTTGCTGAAGGGGGCACTAAGAGAGGTAATTTAAATTATACTTTTTTTTACTTTTACTATCATCAAAAAAAAAAAAAAAAAAGGTTAGGTTTTGACTAATGATGATGCCAAATATAATATTATACAGAATTATATTGCAAGTATGTAAAATACATTAGTATATTAGAAATATATGAAAAGGGGGATTATTAAATCATTGAGCCATATATCGTTTCATTTGTAGGAAAACATCAATCTCAATGTAATCATTAGTCTCATAGGTATTTTTTTAACTATTATTTTATATGAGCAACGTCAGTATAATTAAATTTTTAGTAGACATTTTATTTTTAATAAACAGTGTCTAGTATCGTTAAATATTTCTTTTTTACATAGAAATCAAATATTTGATCTGTTTTTTAAACATTTTTTAGGTAATTTGCATTCATTATTTTAAAAAAAAAGTTATTAGTTTAAAAAAAATCAATATGAGAGATGGAGTGAGATTTTTTTTAAGTCGAAGGGGGGCATTGAGTAAAAAAATTATGGAAAACATTGATAAAGACGAACCTAAAGTGAAAAAAATGAAAAAAAATTATTTCTCTAACTTATAACTCTCACGCGGTAATCTTTTTTTTCACAGACTCCAAAGAAACTGTTTGGAAATTAAACGAATTAGAATATGAAAAATACATGTAATTAAGTATAAAGGACTGACGAGAAATTAATAGGTATAAAAAAAGCTGTTCAATAAAGCTTTGAGGGATTTTCGAAACGTAATTTTCATAAAAGACTTATTTTATACAATTTTACGTGACATTTTTCACGAATAAATTCAATAAAGTGAAATCTTAAGTTAATAAAAAATAAATTTATAAGGAAATAAACGTATTATAATTAATATTTTAAGCCATGTCTGAAACAATATTCTAAGTACGCCACAAAGTCGGGTAGACTCCAATTCGGCGAAACGCAATTAAAGATCCCCCAGTGCTTTTAGACTCTGAAAGCGAGGTCTTTCTTTTTTCCTTTTCTTATGCGTACGCGTTTTCATATAAAAATACTCGTCCAAAAATTTCAACCAGCAAGTTTTTGAAACCGGATTTGCCTCTAAATTGTACACTTTTTTTTTTTTTTTTTTTTGTTACCATTCTTATTAGATAAGCGAAGCGAAGCTGTAAATTGTTATTTCATTTTTTAAGCATTAAAATTCTAGTAAAAATATAATTTAGCAATTTAATAAATTAAAGATTCCTACTACATGCTTGGTACTTTAAATGGGAAATTTTTCAAAAAAACTAATAAAAATTCGGATAAAAATTATGAAAACTAGATTTCTATGAAATCGGTTTTAGTTACTTGGTCATAGCTCCAAAAATTAATTGGATCCGTGGTGTAATAATATTCAAATCGGGTCCACGGTAATATCAAAACCCCGAATGAAAAACCAAAATACGTATTTCTCAAAAACTGGAGTGATACATCCATGATATAAAATATTTGCAATTAGCGATTATCAAACCGAACCGTCCCCACGATGCACAGCAAGTCTAGGGATGTATGAAGATTAAGCAGAGCGAACGATGGCGCCGAAAGAGTGTAGAGATGAGTACCAAAATACGTGCAGAAACTTTAAACTGTCAACTTATTGTGTAAAACCACCTGTATTTTGAAGTTTGTCACTTTTGCTATTATTTTTCAATTTATAAGTTTTTATTTTTTAAAAATACATGCCCGGAGGCAATTGAGTACAGTAAATGTATACAATGTTTATATGTTATTTTACAATAATATAAAAGACAGTAGTAAATACAACAATAGATCTGATAACGCATAAATAATATAGGTTAGTGAACTATTTATAAAAAAGAAGAAAAAACAATAAATATTTAAAAAGATAATATACTATTTTGTATCACACTGAGAGGAATGAAATATATCTAAATTATTTTATGATTATTATAGGAAACTAGTGCTCTGTTAATGGGGGGAAAAAAGCCATAAAGTGTTTTGTGCCTAGTGATATAAAATGTTGGTTGGTTTCTAGAATTAAATGCAGGGACTGCTATATTTATTAAACTAAGAATAGAGCTATAATTTGTTGAACAATGCAAGATTTTATAAATAAAAATGACGTCAAAATATAACAGTCTTAAACTCAAAAAGTGATATTTATTAATTTCCTAAGAGGTTCGTAACAATGGCCAGTAATTATGCAATTAGTAGGTATTTTAAAATTGATGTATCTTAGAAATTTATTTTGAACTCTTTCCATTTTATTTATCCAGACAAGTTGATATGGGTTCTATAAGTTATTATATGAATATATTTTGTGGCCATCAGTTGTCAGTTGTATTTCAAAGTATTATGATAAACATCAAAATACATCCAACGTCTTCATCAAAAATGAATAAATACATATTTCTAATGTGTTCGTTATCTCAAAAACTATTCGAGATGGGAATTCGGGTCATTTTCTTAAATTTGAGACCCAACTCAAGATTATCTTACCTAACGTAAATAATAATCTCATACAAAACGATTTATAGAAAATACGTGCATTCATACAACACGATATACAATGACCACGCGTACATAGAGAGGAATAAGCAAATCCTAAATCCTTCTATGATTAGAGATGTACCAATCGACGATAAAAAGGTAACAGAGAGGTTTAAGAAAACGAGAGAAAATTAGATTTTATAATTTTGTTTTGTTATTTTATGTATTTCTAAAAAAGGTTAAGCTCCATTATTTCGCTATGTGATTTATCGTAATTTATGTAACTGAAAATACCTACTCGAATTTTGTACCTAGTTTAGTTAAGTCGATTCGAAAGATTTTATTGGAAGTAATAAAATCGTTAGGTACCGTGGATTTTGTTAATGTTTGTTTTAAATTCGACATAAAATAAATTACTGGACATCCGAGTGCAGTATTTTCGACTGGAGATTTCTTTGTCATTATCAATGGAATATTTTTATAATATTTTTCTAAACATATCAACTACGTTTATTCTCTAACATTAACAGTCAATCCGAATAACGGCAGATTTCTCTTTGCTATTATTTCGAAATCGATTAAATTTATTATTTTCTTTATTAATTTATTTTTAGCGTATTATTATTAGTGTTATTTATTATTAGTACTAGCAACACTGCGGCTATTATGTGGTCATGTGTAAGTCTACAAAAATTTTAGTAAGCTTAACTACTTCTCATTCCCTTCTGAAAGACGGACTGAATACGCATCCTCATCCCCCCCCCCATTCCTGAGACGATGATATTACGGTAAACTATAAAAAACAGAAACCGTTTTTCAAATTTAAAATAGACGAATTGTTATGAAAATACAAATCACCACTGATCGTTTCGAAAACGCACGTACGAGAGAACGAAATAAAATTATAATGCGAATTTAACGCCGACGCGTGCACGCACGAGAAGATAATTAAAAATTACGAATTTCATTAAAACACGAGTGGTTTTCGTAAATTAATAATCAACGGTCGAAATATTTCGGAAATTCCATAACAATTATCACACTCACCGCGGCGTACGAAATATGTTTTCAGTCCCTACGAATTTGAATAAAATTAATAATAATAATAACGCAACCACCGAAATACCGGCCATGGTTCGAAATAATTGTTTTATCGTACATATTTACTGCCACTGGTTTCCCGGACGAATTAAGTTCCTACACGAGAATTAGCAAGTAAAAAGAGAAAAAAATACAAATGTTAATCAATAGTGCACGCAGGATTTTTTTCGGATGGGGAGGAGGCTCATTATAAAATTTGAATGAGCTTTTTTTATCTTCATAAACCACATAAACTATTGACTACTATAACTGCAGTATAACTCCTGGAATAACATGATACATTGAAAATAATATAATATGCGTAGAACAAATTTATTAACTGCCCATCCAAAATGTATGCATTTTTTAGAACATAAGTCAAATAAATATTTTAAAAATAATATCACGAATCAAAGTTGGCGAAAATCATTTGTTTTTTACGCATTGTAAACGTGTACTTTAATTATTAAAAGAAAATTAAAGTAAACCTAAGTCACTACGTTTTACAAATCAAAAATATTGCTCAACTTGATATAAAAACCCACCTTGAGATACATAGTTTTAAGGAAAAATGAATTTTGATAAAAAAAATAAATATGTATCAAATTATTTTATATTTATATAGTAAAACCCAATATGTATTTCAATATCATCAAACATCGAAGTTTAAGATTTTCGCAAATTCGATTTACACTGTTGTTATTTGTTACCTATTTTTTTTTTATTTTTTATTTTTTTTTTGTTTTTTGTTTTTGTTTTTGCAGTCACGTTGAGTAAATTCTCAACTAATTAATATAACAATTGTTTTAATCAAGAAAAAAATCGTAGATATTTGACGTTTATGAAATACAGATATTTAGTGTCGAAATCTTGAATACTTTTTTTACTCATTTTATAGATAAATTCAATATTTTTCCGGTAACATTTATACTTTGGTCAAAAATTTGTAGCATGTTTTAACATGGATTGTAAGTGCTTATCAAAGAAAAAAAAGTAACTTATTTTTAACTCATTTAAGTTATTATTTTTTTTTTTTTTTTATGTAACTTTAACAAGTCAAAAAAAAGTAACTTACCCAGCCTTGCAAATTATCTAATTTCATTATTTGATTGATTGATGCTATTTGAAAAACGATTATTATGGATAATATGACAAAAATTTATTTTACGAAAATTTGTAAAAATTTAGCCTATTTATGAAGGCACATCATTTTAAATAAATCAACCTGTGACCTATGCATGATATTTTGAACTTACTGGACATATGGTTACTCACAATATCAGGAGATAATCCAAGTGTCTAATTTAATTTAACCTTTTTCTTAGTTAATGTAATGAATCGGAAATGTAGCTGCAGATAATTTATTGAACCACTTAAAATACTGTTTGACTGTTTGCAATCTTTGTTGAAATTAGATATTTATAATACAATACATAATAATATTATATTGTATAATATAGTATAATGGAATGTTGATGTTGAAATTATAAGTTGATTTGACATTGTTGAGTTTAAGCCTCTAAGCTTCTATAAGAGCTAATAGTTTAAATGTTTTATATTCGATTAATAATCGCATAACTTATATTAAGTATTAAAATAACTTTGTAAATAAATTCACGCATTTTCACTAAACACAAAATAGTCACATCTATAACATAGTGTAATTGTATAATAAAAAACGCAAAATGAGTTGAGTATATAATTAGTTAAATTTATGTAGTTGATAATTTATTAATATTGTTTTTTTTTTTTTCAAAGAAGATACAAATATTATACATAGAAATTTATATTAAGATGTCAACACAGCTATTTGTATTCACTGTATGGTGTACGTTACTTTACAAAGTACTTGTATTGAACACTATATCTTAATGTCATGGCAAAATCAACTAAAATATCTGTTCGAAACATTTATGTTGGATTCTTTGTGAAAATACCATTTTTATTTCCAAACTGAACACAAAAATACAAAATTTATGTCTAAACTTGACCCCAAAATAATTGGCTATATTTCAATTCATTATCAGCTGCTTTCATTTATGATTAGTGACTTATTTTAACATTAAAATTATTTCACATAAGTGTATCGATTAATACAACGTATACGGCACTTAAAGTGTTTGTGTTAAAACATTTTAGAGATTTAAAAAAAATAAAATTTTTTAAATTATGAATTCGTTATGAAAGATAATGTATGTTGATATTGAAATTATTTTGTTTTAAATCTATTGTTATTTATTTTATGAGTTGAAAATAGTTAATAAATAGCTAAAATTGAGATAAAAAGTAGGAAGAAAGAATAGAAAAATATCACAATTAACATTGCTAAGAAATGCTATTATGTATTTATAGAATTAAATAAATTTATAAAAATTAATAGAATTTAGTTTTGTATTGACCGTTTTCCCTAACATCGTTTCAACTAAATTTATCTATAATGTATTCAAAGGAAGAGCACTTCATCCCGTGGTAGAACACTGGGTGAGTGATACCAACCTCTAACCCTCTCACTCTCACGCTCACAAATAAATACAATTATTAAGTTTGCGTCAAAACAAAAAAATCACATAAATTTCACGATAAAGCGGTTAAATGACCAATATTTTTCAATTTCCATATCAAATCTAGTTCATTATGTTTGGCAGTTTTATCGAAGCTCATCAATATTAAGATAAAATAATAATAATTATTTTAAATTTTAGGTTAAATATCTTAAATCTATTAAAAAACGACTTCATCAAATATATTTTTTGAAATAAATTTGATGGCTGGCACCATAATTATTTGTTCGTAATATTTTAGAATAAGTTTTCCTTGAGTTTAGAGAAAATTGGAAAAATGACGTGCATAGTGTATGGTCCAAATTCATTTATAATTTACATATTAAGGTGAGACTTTGATCGAATGATTCTGTTAAAAAACTTTTAAAAAAGGACGCACTTCGCACTTTGGGTATTCTTTGCTTCTCAAGTGGGATACTCTTGTGGGTGTATTGAATTTTAAAGAAACTATAAATCATTTATTCTATATAACAATAGTTCTGAGCGAAGCTTCAGTAAGTTTATTCAAGACCATTTTACTTAAAAATTATAAAGTTTATTATGAAAACAAAATTATTTTTTGTTTAGCCAGTTTTATATTTTACTATTAACAGAACAAAGTAAAAAAAACTTTTGATGAGAATATAAATGTTATAAAAAAATTTCCGAAATTTTTTATCACATTTTCAAAATTTTCATTTCATTCCGAAATATTTCTCGTATTATTGTCTATCTACATTTAAATTTTCATAAAATTTGGATTAAAAAGATAATCTCAGAGTCTTTCTTATTAAATTTTGTAAAATTTTTCCCAAGTTTTGAGAAAACTATTGAGAATTTTGAAAAATTACCTCTTAAAAGTACTATCTAAAGACAAATAATTATGGTAGAGTTATAAATTGTGATCAAGTTGCTTGTCGAAACTTTTGGATAAGTATTTATATTCGATCATTTGTGTTGATAAAAAATAAACATCATTGTAAAAACACTAACTTCTTCGTTCCACTCAAAATGTAAAAACGAAATCGTACTCGATTTAACAACCGTAAACTGTTGTACGAAATAAAAAATAAAAATAAATGGGAGGCTTAAGTCCTTCGCAGCCCCTATCACGTGTGTCCACGAGATAACCTTGAACACTATTCTCGGAGTTGTCGGATTTTCAAAAATAATCATTTCTATCGTCCGTTGACACGTTTCGGCGTTATTAATTGAATTCGAAAAAACACATTGCATCTCGTCCCACCGGCACTATATTTAGAAAATCGTAAAAATAAGCACGCATTAATTCTTTGTTTCATTAACAGTGAAATAAAGTGTTTTTGGCAAAGCGAAATGATTAATTAACTCGATACCAACTTGTGCCGTGAAAAATGGCCTCCGACATCCGAGCCCGAATCTTAATGGTTCGAAACTTTTTCACGTCTAGAATATTAAAACTGATTGATCGGACGATAAAACGAGTCGAGTATAATATACGGTACACGGTAGTGCGTTTTTTTCTTCCCAGCTCGGTTCGCACACGGTAATTAACTCCGCGTTAGTTAGTGCCAGTGGCGTATTTGATTTAAAGGAGGGAGGGGGGGGTGGTGTAGAGGAAATTATGGGTTAGTCGCCCGTTGATCTCAATGATTATTTAAACTAACATTATAGTAGAACCTCAATTATCCCAACTAATTGACACCACACCTAGTTCGGATGATAGAAAGTTCAGATAATAAAATTTTGTTCTTTTAAATGTAGCAATTATTAAATTATATTTAATATAGTTACTAATAAATAAAAAAATATATAAATGAATATGTATGTTTATACATAATTTGAAACATAATATTATGTTTCAATCAAATTTTCAACTCAAATAGTTTAATATTATGAATATTTATTAAGTTAGAAACAAATATATTATATTTAAGTATTTTTACTTTTATGCTAAATTAAAATCCATTCTTTAGTTATAACATAATAGATAACTATATAACGACACAAAAAATTTGATTTAAGGGCTTGATATAAGAAATTTTGTGTTTCTAATGGAAACATAAAAGTACAAACATGTTTCAAAAAATAATTAAAAATGATTTATTGTTTTACAAATCATATTTTTGAAACTCAATCCAACTCTGCTCGGATATGAAATTCGAGGAGGGGGTAGCTAATTTGTTCACATGACGTTGGTAATTTTGAAGTTGGTGAAGCAATTTTTGGAATTTGTGATCATTGCGAGCGCGTATTATATAATAATTATATATCATGACGTCGTTGTTATGATTACTAACCGTATTATTATTACGATAATTCGCGTCCGTTGACATTTGTATGCGAATAAAGTACATGAAGATGTGGCCGCAACGCGGTTCGTTTACATAGTAATTTCCTCTCGCCATCGCGCAATAATAATATTATCGTTCTATTGTCCGGAGACTACTACAGCAATCGTGTTTAATCGATTTCGAAAATTACCGTTATCTCTCCGCGAAATTGAAAACGTCGACGTTGAAAAAACACGCTCGCAACCCGAGACAAAAACATTGTGAAAAAAAATGGATATCGGTCCTCATGTTGCGACAGAAAAGTCCCAGAAAAACTGAATCTAAACCCTCCCGGAAAATTATTTTACATAACATTTTAATTTTTGACGCCAACACACATAATATTTCAAAGTACTAAATTGCAAGAATTAGGGGAAACTCTTCATAATAATTAAAAATATTTTCTAGAAAGAAAAAAAAAACGAATATTTTTATAATTATTCGAATAAAACATGTAAATTGGTTTTTATAATTATTGTCATCAGTTTTTATCGTTTAAATTTTAAAATTATCGTTGGAATTAAGGTTACCTACTCTAAATAATGGCAGATATACCTTTCTTACTATAACATAACATTTTCAATAAATTGTTTTTGTGTGGAAAATTCAGATACAAATTAACTTAAATTTTTCTTTTAAAAATCTGTTATTATTCATGAGATCCTTAACCTTAAAAGAAAGGAAGAGTTAATGGTTTTCACTAATAATGAAATGGGCACAGATTATTAGGTTATAACCTATTCCAAAAAAAAAAAATTCGACTATGTTAACCTTATTATAAGTCAAATTTCGGATAGTATCTAAAAATGTAGCAATTGTTAAACATACTCAATGTAAAATTGACAATTATTGTTATTTATTTAATAAACTGAAGCTTGGCTCAGAACCGTCAAATCCAAATAACTATTAATCATTTCTCTATAAAATCCAACACGCCCATCAAAATAATCCCAATCAAGAAAGTGATACCTACGATGTAATATTTGCCGATCGGATAAGACGACGCACTGTAGTCTAAAATTTAAAAAAGTTGGGCAAAAATCAATTTTTCAAACTTTGAAAAGTTAAAACTTTGGTTACAAAATATAACAAATTGTGTAAAATTTGGCTGCTACTATTCGGCTATTCTTTCAATGGCCATGGATCAAAGTTACACTAATGTATTTTGTCAGTCGCATTATGGACGCCAAAGTCCATGATTACTCGTGTAGCAATGATTCATAAACGAATTAAAGCTAATAGTAAGAAGTGATACTTTCGAAGAAAAAAATGTGGCATTGGATTATACTATAAACATTTTAAAAAAATAACTAGTGTGATGTAGATTTACTATCGAAATTCGAAAATTAATTGGTAGATAATGAAAATACATACATTTTTTTTTTTCCAAAAAAGTTTTCCAAATTAAGTTAGTTGTTTATTAAGTATTAAAAATAAAATCAAAAAGAAATTATAATCATTTTTTTTTATTTTCGACCATCTTTTTATCATTTTGGACCTCTGTGAGACGGTCCGTCGGGGTTACCAGCAGTGCCGAGGACTCAGTATAAATCGAATCGATACGACTTCAAAAGGACGACCTCGTGTTGTATACCATATGTATTAGGTACGTTTGTTCAATATTGTTCTGGAACGATAGGTTTTTCAGCAATACATTGTCTCCGTTGGCGGACTAATGTACCGGATGTGTATTACGCCGCGGTGAGAAAAATCGATTTCGGAGACGTCGATAAAGTAATATCAATAATAATAACATCGTAGCCGACCGCACGATATTATTGTGTCTCTTTCGTTCTCCTATATAATATTATTGTTTAGAGATGTGTGTCGATGTATTATATTACACGTGCATGAACGAGGTTGGGGTAAAAACGAAATTCGGACAGGGGAAAATAATTTCATTTTGACCCCAATTCGATATCGTCTACTGCATTCCTATGCATTAACGTTAAACGAAGGAATGAAAGTAAAATAATTTATTATCACGACCTTTTCACGGCGTAAACTCATAAAAAAAAGTATTGTTTTGATGAAACAAAAAAAATAATGGAAAACAAATAATTTCATCAAAAATAAAAAAATTAATTTGATGAGAAAAAAAATGTTAGAAATAATTTTCATTTACAATTTTAAAATTTGCTTACACCAAAATATTTCTCGTATTATTGTCTATCTATGTTTAAATTTTCAAGAAGTTTGAATTAAAAAATGTTAGTTTCTGAGTCTTTTTTTTTTCAAATTTTGGATAGTTCTTTACCAAATTTTGAGAAAACAATTGAGAATTCCAACCTCTAAAAGTACCATATAGAGGCAAATCGTGGTTCAAAAAGTTGCCAATCGAAACTTTTGGACAAATATTTCTATACAAAAACGTGTACGCATAAGAAAATAAAAAGTTAAAATAAATAAACATTATTGTAAAAACAGGTATAATACACTCGACATTTATTGATTTTGTCAAGAACAGAAAAATTTTCAAAAACTGATAAGCATGCTTTATTTTGTTCAAAAAAGTGCTAACCATTTATTGGTTACCCATTACCTTAATTTATTATCATTATTATATTAATTACCAATAACCAAGATTTCATTATTTCAAAGTTGAAACCGGTTCTTACCACCAAAATTAATACATTTTAGTTTCGATTGTCATTTTTAAAACCTAGGTAAAAAAGCCAAACTTGCGTGAAATTTTAAAAAAACGATAAATAATTTTTTCAAAAGTGCAATTCTGAGTGAAGTATGTTTATAATATAAAGAACAATAATAGTCATCATTATTTATTATTCAATAAATAAAGAAAAAGCAAATAAAGATAATTTTACTAAGAGTAAAAAAGTTTTGATGGGAAAAAAAAGTGTTAGAAAAATTTTTCTATTTGTTAATTTGCAATAATTTCTATTGACAAAATATTTTTCATAAATAGAAAGGGAGAAGGATTTGCTTTAAAAATCGAAGTCATCCTACACGTAAAATTGTAACAAATGGCATCAATTAATTTTAAATTGAGTTGACGCATTAATCCGATTAAATGGGAAGATTAGAAGGGGAGGGGTTGAAACCCTTCCGTCGACCATCGAATTTTAACAACCTATTACCTCGAAGTGACGGTCAGCTGAGGATTCACTCTCCACGGCTACGTTTCGTGGTATATCAGTGACGATTCGGACGACGACAAATTCATTCGAATGAAAACCGCATCAATTTACATGAATTTAACGTGCTGCTGCCGGGGTACTACAGCTCTCAACAGACCCGGATAAAGATATTTCATTCCCCGGAGTGGGGTGTATTTTTCCACTTTTTTGGTTCTTTATTTTTTTTTCTTTTTAATTGAAGCAATAAAGACATGAAAGAGAAAAATAGTTATCAAAATAATATGTTCTATTGATAGAAAAATACCAATGTGAGAGCGTAATTTTTATAATGTAAAAAATTACTAAAACGTGAAAAATACCTAAATGTGGTCTACTAAAGGGTCTATTTTTTAGTGTATTTAGTCACTTGTTGCAGACATATTATTACTTATATAAATTAATAAAATACAACTACCCAAATACTTTTATTTAAATTCAAATCATTTTCTACCAAGAATTGATGAAACAATTATAACTGTTTACTCAAGTGTAAATAATATGGCATAAATATCTAAAAATCATAGCAAAATGGGAGGAGGGGATATAGTCTAGTAGCGAGATTTAAAGTCCCACCGAGGAGGGGGAGATTTGTAAATTATCCTTGCACAATTACATATCCCATTAGCGTTCGGACTCAGCCACAATATTCAATTTTTAGCTCCTAAAATAAATTATAATTTGTTCAAATCTTAGCGTGAATATTCTTTCGTCGATCTTATAATAAAATATAATATTTTGATTTCCTTGCCTTCCAAAGTGTTGATTGTAGTCGAGCCCTCTGATGGCTACCCATACTCGGTCTCCTCAAATCAAATAAATAGACCAAATAACCAAGTTATTCATAAAATTTATGATATATAATTTGTATATATGTGAAAAAAAACCATACTTACGATAAAAGTAAAAGAATTTAATTACATACATCCATAATTGTTAATAAGATATTTCTAAAAAAATAATATGTTATAATTCGTTTAAATTTTGTTACTGAAAAAATCATTATTATCAAGGAAAAATTGATCAAATTTTAATAAGTTTTCTTTAATATCGCTGATAACACAATTTTAAATTAAGTATTTTAAACTTGTATTAGTTACAAATAACAAAGGGCAAATAGTTACAGAAAAATTATTTTTTATATACTAAGAAATCATCACAAGCTGAACTGCTGAAGCATTATAATATCCTTTAATCTGTTTAATGAGCAAACTGTCAGTCAAGTTAAACTTTTAACTCGGTGATTATCATTAAAAGGAAATATTTATGCAAAAACGCCATCACTGCTGACAAAAATATTCACTATAGTCGTTTTTCCAGCTGGAATTGAACTTTGATTTGTTTTGACCGTTTGAAGCAAATTAAAGTTTTTTTTTTCATTTTTTTGAACATAACAACCCTGCTGTCCGTATATACGAGAACAGTCAGGATGTAAAACACGTTTCGATACAAATAGCTTTTTTTTTTTTGTAAAACCAAATTGAATGAAACGTGCAAAAATATAATATTATGCATAATTTATTGTTTGTCCCAGTAATCGCTGATCACAGATATCATGATATAATGATGATTGGCATTTGTAACCGTGTTCGATTCTCTCAATTATTCGGCTAACGGTGCAGCGATTCAGTGTTAGTTAATATTAAAATAAAACGTCGTTGTTAATCATCTACTGTCACAGTAACAATACTCGGATGGTTTGAGTTAAATTTCGGGACGTGCAACCTGAATGCTAAATCAGATATTGAAAACGTTATTATTAAAGAGTATAAAAATGAAAATCAAAAACGGAAAGTTGTAATATAATATTTTTAAATAACAAAGAGTTTGTTTTATTTCGTAATTTTGTCACTGTTTACTTCGAATTTTTCTTTCGACTCGACGAATATTTTCCTCCAAAATTATACAGCATTGTACAATACCAAAATACTCTTTAAATTAAAAAGCGTTTTCGTTCCACGTAAAAAATTATTATAATATTTATTTAAATTAAAAATTTATGAATATTAATATTCAGTTTGTACAGATACTTAATAAATATCTGCTTAGTTTATTATACTATATTGTTTACACGAGATTTATTTTTAATTTAAATGTCTTTCTAACGTGGCAATTAAAATAAAACCGTCACCAACAGAGCTCGATTAATAAAGTCGAATTTTCGTTTCATTCGGTTTTACTTATGTACTCATAAATTTACTCGAAAACGGATTTTCTTTTGTTTTTATAACTTAAACATTTTGAGACCTCAAATGATACATGAAAAACGTGTATTTCGATATAACGAAATTGTGGGGTTGGGGTTTGAATGTTATGTCTCAATAAGTCATTTCATTATGTCATCATTTCCCTTGACACTAACATGAGTTACTCATAAAATTTTATCCCCCTAGCTCCATGTAGGGATTCTGTAGGAGTGATCAGAGTTTTGAAAAATAACCTTTTACTCCCCTCTATCCTTTTCTAATTACTCTAGGAAGTTGAAAATGACAACCACTACTTTTATTTTAATACTTCAAAAAAATATCGTTTTTGAAAATTTCGATGGTAAATTTTTCATTTTTTGACCAAGAATAAAGTTAAGAGTTGATTAATATTTGAAGTTTAAAACAAGCTTTATCCCTAAAAAAAATCGTGTTTATTTTTTCGTTTTTTACAACATATTTATAATATTTTAATACACAGTGCATTTTTATGTGTTGAATTTTATATTATTTTTTAATGCATTAAAGTAATTCTTAGCGTTACGTCAAACTTGAGTAGGATTTTTGACAACTCTTTTCTTAGAAATACTTTATGGTATATCTACGCTAATACTTGTGAATATAACACGAACTAAACTACAATTATTATTGTAGATTATGTTGGATAACTTTAATATTAATAAAAAATATTTGAATTAACGAACACAAATATTGTCGATTATTGAATTCAAAAAAAAAATGTTAATTACATTTAAACATCACATAATACATTCCACATTGATGCGTAATAATATTATATTCCACAAGTTAATAATATTATTCACACATTCTTAATAATATATAATATATTAACTATTAAGTTATTATATATATATAACTTAATTTTATTACCCATAATTATTATGAGATTTTATAAATGTATTAAATAACACACAATTATACTTAATTCTAAATATATAATAGGTACTTTTAAGTTTTAGATTCTGAGTGGAGAGAAAAAAGCTAGTGTTTTTACAATGATGTTCATTTTTTATTTATTTTTTTTCCTGTAAACATATTTTTGTATAGAAATATTTGTCCAAAAGTTTTACCAACAATTTTTATGGATCACAATTTGCCTCTAGATAGTACTTTTGAAGGATCATTTTTCGAAATCCTCAAAACTTGGGAAAACCAACACTAAATTTGTCATAAAAGAATCGGAAACTATTATTTCTTCCACCTTTATCCAAATAAATCCAAACTTAATGAAAATTTTAATATAGATGCACAAACATTTTGAAAATGTGGAAAAAAAGTATTTTTTTCCAACTTTTTTGTTCTCATCAATATTTTTTTTCTCTTCTTAATTAATAGTGGGGTATAAAACTGGTTGAATGCAAAACAATTTGTTTTGTAATATTAATTAGCTTAACAATTTTTAAATAAGACTTTCTTGAATAAACTGTACATCCACCCAGAATCGTCTTATTAAAAAAATTATTTATCGTTTCTTTAAAATGCAATATACCCGCCAAGAGAATCCCATTCGAGAAGCGTAGAATACCTAAGGTATGGAGTACATATTTTTTTATTTTTTTTTTTATTTCATTATAGTCGAAATATCATTAGGTGGTCCAAAGTTCAATTGCGAAGGGGATGAAAGTTTACACAATTACATTCCTGTATTAATTATCCTAATGGTGGGCTAAAAGGTTGAATCTCCTACCCCCGCATATCTCAGTACATAAGTTTTTTTCGATTTAACTCTTATATAGAAAGTATTTCGTAAAAAAAAAACAAAGTTTTTGATAATTCCCTGGTATATTAAAATTATTAATAAAAGACAACAATACTACAGTTTAAAAGCAATATTACAATTTGATTTTAAACATAATAATAAAACCAAATTAAACATACAGAATTAATAATATAGTACCTCTATAATACCTTTAATATGACAACTGTATTATAGGGGTAAGTACATTTATTCACTCATTTAGTTATTATAATTAAAACTAATTATTGTACTATAAATAAAAGGACTAGGAAATAGCTTTTAACGTCAGTGGTTGAGGAGGAAGAAAGCAATTGTCTCTTTTGCTCTGCGCCTGGATCTGCCACAACTATATATTTCGCCAAATGTGTTTGAACTTTGAACAAAACTGGTTAATTTATTAAATCCGTTCTTTAGTAGGTAACTAGTAAGCGTAGCAGACATGTTCACGAAGGTAGATAGATGTTAAAACTTCCTCCAAAATTTAATGAAAATGTATATATTTGTTTTTATAGATAACTTTGCCAGTGCTCCATTCTTTATTCTTTAATCATGTAAAAAATAAATAAAATAAAAAATAGTATGTCTGTGTTTTATTTTGTATTCTTGTATACATTTTTAAACAAGAAAAATATTACTTTTTCGATTAAAATGATGTTAATATTTTTATAAATAGTTACGAATGATCCAAAATAAAAAACGAATTTTCACGTACACTCCTAAACAGTGTTAAGTTCAAATAGCAAAATTAACATCAAGATAAATAGATATTAGATTACTAACTAAATAAACATCTAGATTAATATGAAGATAGAACATAAAATTTTTATCTATGTAAAAAAGTTGATAAAACTAGATCTAGATTTTTACCATATAATAGTAATTTTTTTTTTAATGTTTCACATTCTATTGAATTATTGGCTAAGTAATATGATTAAGGGAAACATAACCAGTTAAACTTATTTTGTATGTCGAAAATATATTAGAGTTAAATATCAATACATTTTATATTATTATATTGAGTGTACAGTACATTTTTAATATATAACGAATACATCTACCTAAAATTACGATTGTACGCTAAATTAGATACTTACACGAATAATTTTCTGATTCTTTTTAAAGTACTTACAAAGGTCCTTAATATCATATTTAATCTGTAAATAAAAATGCTATAATATATAAAATTGTGATATTGTATTTGATGTAAAATGACTAAATGAGTAAACGATTATTTAATTTAATATAGGCAGTGCCTATTAGGCACATTACACAACGGGATTTGTCTAGACATTTATGTAGATTTATATATTTTAAATCTTAGATGTCAATTAGATACTTATTTATTTATTTATCTAGATAAATAATTTAGATATATTTATCTAAAATATTTTTACCATATTAATATTATTAACGGACGAACTAAACCAATAACTTTTTAGTGATTATTTAAAAATCAGTGATTATGCGTTATACCTCTTATCCGCGATTATTATTTGATTTGATTAACCAACGGATTGTGTTTAATACGAATCAGATCACCATTCGTTTTCATTAGCGGTCGAAATTAATTACGGATACTCCCGTTTCCCTGTAAATTCTATGAAATAATTAACAGCATTGAAATATTTATCGTATTATACCTACCACGCGCGAACGGTTAGTATGAGTAATCGCATAAACAAAATCACGATTACATATTAATTATTTGCGTAAATTAACCGTGAAAACCAATTCAAAAGTTTTTACGCGCTCAAAGAACAATATTTTATGGGAGAAATTTTCGAAAACATTAACGTCAAACATTCGCATCTTCTGATTTTTTTCCTCATTTTTTTGTAATAATAATTACGAGACGTTTCACGCGATTTTAAATTTCGAATTGTTTCACATGACACGGCCTGCATTATCCTTATGGACATGATTAAAATTTACTCGTGAAAACTTTCAGAAAACTCTATCGCAGTAATCACTTAACTAAAGTGACCATACGTCCTGTTTTATACAGGATTGTAATTTAATTTGTCTCTCGGTCCTGTTGTCCTAAGAAACTTCCTACAAAACACCGTTTGTCCTTTTTTTTTTAAAAAAAATCTATGCCATTATTTCTCGAGCATTTTTAAAGTCATTAATTTAAATTATATTAATATTGAAATAGTACATTTAACTAATAAATGAGCATTATTTTTAATATTTTCTCCTCTACTGCCATATCATTTTTTTTAATACAATGCACACTTGAAGCATTTTCAAACCTTTGTAGTAAATTACTAAAATCCAGCATTCTATTATTTATTGTAATATATCAAGAAATATTGATTTAATTTAACTGAATGAGTATTACGTTAAATAAAGAAATATTTTATCAAATAACTAAAATTTTATATTAAAAGTCCAAACTTTTTTGTGATGAACATCATTGGAGTATACATCTCATTCTCCCAGAAGTATAAAAAATACACTTTTTCCTCCACAATTTTATACGTATCTAGAGTAATCTAAAAAATATACTGTCTTTACAGTAACAAATTGTATAGTCTCCCATTAAAACTTTTGAAATAAATATCTACTGGTCCTATTTTGTTTATACGTAAAAAAATGCAATTTCTGTATACATTTGTTGTATCCTGTAGACTGTATTTTATTGTAAATACACCCTGTAGTTTTAAGTCATACACTTCCTGTGAATTCATGGCCTACGTGACCGCACGAGTGGACGAATTCCGCTGATCCAGCGGAATCCAG
>JAIPRM010004244.1:7587-23521 GCA_025469315.1 Stegophylla sp. TES_Ste_2020 | reverse complement strand
TTTGGAAAAAACTACCCAAAATTTGACAAAAACGACTCGGAAACCATCATTTTTTGATCCGAATTTTATGAAAATTTAAACATAGATTGAAAATCCTATAAAAAAGATTTTGGCGCAAGAAAATTTTTGAAAATGTTAAAAAAAATTTTGGACATTTTTCGAAAACTTTTTTTTTATTTTTCTTTTATTATTAACTTCCTTCGTTCAGAATCGTTTTACTGAAGAAATGATTTATCGTTTCTTTAAAACTTAATACGCCCGTCAAGAGAATACCACCCGTCGTGCGAAGTACACCCATCGTGTGGAGTATGTCCAGCTTTTTTTCTTTCATAATATTATAGGTACTGCGTTTCTCTCTAGACAGTCTATATACGTCATCGATCACTTCAATAGACAATCGTGGAGTTTATTATCCTTGTCATTATTTCCGGTAGACATTCAATTCGAGCCAAATAAAACAATAGATAATCGTATTTTATTATACGGTAACTATCATAAAAATAAAACTGATAATACTTATAATAATATTTTAGGTTGGACATTAGATAATATTTTATGGGTGGTAACATATTATAGTGATGACAAATTAAAATATGTGAAAAAGAAGAAGAAAAACCATATTATGTTATTTTTATATGATTCTATAATAATATATAATATGGTATGTTATCATTAGAGGTGGGAATAATATTCTCTTAAAATAACAAAAATAAGATGCTAATATTATCCTAAAAATCTGATAATATTCTTTAAATATGCAAAATATATGCTTTTACGGTAATATATTCTCCTAAATTCAAATTATGCTTTTATATTATGCGAAAATACCTATTTAAAGGTTAATTAATGTGATACAATTCTATAATTTACTGAAATATTTTGTTTCTTTTAATTAAATAACAAACAATACAAAATAATTAATAATTTAGGTATCATAAAAAAAAAAAAAAGTTAACTTAGCACTTTATTGACTAGATAAAATTATATTAATGACGCATTTTTAATTAAGAAAATTATTCTATTCATTATAGTTTTCTCAATAATAAAAGACTAAATTTATTAAATATAATTTTCGCTTCTACAGTGTTGAACTTTGTGGTCTGCGGCGCACTTCTATGCATGAATTATGAACTAAAGTTCGTTATGATATGGATAAAATATTAATATTATAGCAGCAGTGGTTTTATTCGAAGAAAAACTTTAAAAGATAAATAATTATTATTATCTCGGGTTTTAGGAATTTTATTTTTATTTAAATGGTTTATAAGGTTTATCTCTTAGTGCAATCATAATATCATGAACTAAAATCTTAGTCCACGAATCATATCGATCTACTTGTAATTATTATTACAAAATGCAATCACTGTAAATTAGATGGTGTAGGTCAGTGGTTCTCAATCTTTTTAGGACCACGACCCGAAGTTTTCTTCAAAAACCTATCACGACCCACATGTGATTTTACATTAGTAGGATAAAAAAGTAGTTCTTAAAAAACAAAATTAGATTAATTATTAAAATTAGTTTAATAACGTATGAATTAATTGGTTTATAATGAATATAATTTTACAAATGTGCCACTTCATCATTTTAATAGTGGAATTCGGTTAAAAACGTAAATTTTTGAGAATCTATATGATCAAATAAATTTCTCGTGGCCCCCCAAAAATTGACTTGAGATCCACCAGTGGGTCGCGACCCACACTTTGAGAAACGCTGGTGTAGGTATTATAACAATATTATATTATTGTGTACCTATTACGTTTAACGACAAACGCGAACGCAAATTTATAATAATCACTATAATATTGAGTTCAGCAGTTCATTTCACGCGTACGTACCTATTGGCCTGTATCTTATCTATCCGCCGATGACGCATAACAATAAAATGTGGTAAATACTGTGCTTATATTTATAATTATTGTGCACAGGTATTATTATAGACTATACGAGTAGAGATGCAAACTTAATTGCAAACTTTTGCACACGGTTAGGATTATAATTATTATTAAGGCATTACGGGTTTCTTTAGGTCCATTCATTTTACTGATAATTTTATCAAAAAAAAAAAACCAAAATAGTTGTCCCTCAACCTGCACAAACGATTCAAATTATTTTTCATTCAAATAGCGTCGAATATAATATATAACCAGTGGTGGATCTGGGGGTGGGATCATGGGGAGTTATTAACCCCCTCCCCCAAACTTCAGTTTTTGTGATTATTTTACTTCCACGGTTTCTAAATTTTTATCTTGACTTTTTTTTTTATTGCTCTATTCGATACTCACCTTAATGCTGCTCCAAATTTTTGTTATATTATTTTTTATTTATGGAAAATTTATGTTATAATATTATTTTATAAGTTGAAAATCAATGGTGGCTTTTCAACGAACACACTATGAGATTGGCCAAATACTTGGAAGGAATTATTAAAAATTAACACGAATAATTATAATACTGCGTTACTACTAGTATATTGTGTAATAATTAGTATTTGTAATTGTTGACTTTTAAAATGTTTAATAAAACATTTCGTCATATTTATAATGATGTAAACACGTAATATCTATTTATTTATTTTAATACTGTTAAAAATTGTATTGAATTATAGACTATAATTATCAATTATTAACTATTTTGTACAATATTCTGATAATTAATTATAATTATTGGACAAAATATATTCAAATATTGAAGAAATAATATAATGCTATACTTAAAGTAAAACTGTATTATACTTAATTTTAAATATAATTAAAATAAAATGATCTAAGAGTCACCACTGAAATAAATAAATAAACTTTAATACCTACAAAGCTTATTATAAAAATAGATAAATAGGTAATTACATTTTAAAAGTAATTTTATTTTCATTTTATTTTAAATTAATATCATAAAATTATGTTTCTCTCTCTTAATTTTGGACACGGGTCGTTTCTGTGAAAAGAAAATAAACGAGTCAAAAATCACTGCATTTTTTTTATTAAGATGTAATTTTTTCAAAATAAGTAAATAGTATAAAAAGTAAAATTAATTAATATTTTTGCTGTTGTATAAGTTGCGACAATGTTTTATGCAACTTTAATATCTTGAAAGTACTTTCGACTCGTCCCACTATGATATAAGATATTAGGGGATTTATTGTAACTATAGACCTATCTTTTTATTTTAATTCAGGAGAGCAAAATTATTTAATTGAGAAGACCAGTGGAAATCCCATGCCACAATACGTCCAATTGCCTAAACACAATTTGTTTATAACGTTACAAAACACCAGCATTTTTAAATAGAATACCTCATTAACCTCAATATTGCATCCTTGCATCGTTTTTTGACAGAGATCCTAAATTTATTTATTAAAAGTACGAGACATTTTTTAAATCATACTTCTAATTTGCATATCGATTATTAAATGGGAAGGGAAGGGCTCAGTCCCTCAAAATCAAAATCAGTCTCAAAATTTAAAAATTATAATTCGATTACATAAACGTTAATTTTTAATTTTCAAATAAGTACCTGCTAGGTTTTTTGTACTTGAAAAAATATTGAAATTACAAGTTACACGTTAGTTACTAAGACGACTTATATTAGTACTACAAATTTAAATACATTTTTTATAAAAATTCTTAGTAAACATTTGATGATAAATAAACTACATATTTTGGCCTCGATGAAACATTCCTTTTTCCTTCCACATTACAAACATACAATAAAATAAACAATTAATTTTTAAACAACAGTATAGTAAAATTATTAAAACAAAAAAAATAATAAAGTGATATCACACCGGAAGTCAACCGTTTGAAATCCGACACTGCAGTATCAGAGTAACCAGATAACCATCATTACATTTTTTTTTTTCATTAATAAAATCAAATAATAATATTATCATTTAATTCAGATATTGTTACCGTTATTATTAAATTTTTCTCCTTGAAATTCAGGATTGGTTGTTACGTTCTTTTAATATCTGACCCTCGACATATATATTATTATACATTTTATACAAATAGCTAAAACTTAAATTGATAATAATTCACAATATAATAGTGTTAAATTATAATAATAATCATAAATTTTTCAGCAAATTAATAAATTATAATTTTATGTTACTTGTTAGGTTTATGTTTTATGTTGTTTAATCTCTATCTATGTGAATAATTAACATCGGAATGAAACGTATGCCACCGGCAGCTGATGGGATCTCTAGAGTTTTGAACCCAATCACCAATTTTGTTGCAGGTCATTTGTTATCAATGTGAATCAACGGACGTTGAACTGATAGTAGTCCCAATAATATAATCATTAATAATATTATTATAAATAATTAAAAATTCTCTCGAACACAATATTTAAAAGAGCAACTGCACTCTTTTGATGACAGAAAAAAAAAACGAGGTATATAGTTTGAGACATTCAGGGGTTGCACCTGCAACCCCTTACGTGTAAGGGCGATTTTAAATTGCAACCAGAGAACGAGTAAAAACAAAATCACACTTGTAAACTGTGCCCGAGTTTTTATCAAAATATGTAAAAAGGTATTCTTATATTCGCTATATATGTATATTATATTTTAGATTCTGAACGAAGTGAAGAAGCTAGTGTTTTTACAATGATGCTTTTTTTTTTTGTGTACCACTTTTCATATGACTATGAATATATTTTAACAATACGCGTTTGTTCGAGAATACAGAATAGATTCTGCACATTTTACTCTTTAATTATTGGCATATCATATAACATCTATAAAAATTGAAACATGACAGATTTAATTACACATTTAAACGATTAATATTTATTCATAGTCAGTAATTAATTTCGTAATATCTTTGTGTGGTAGTGTAGAGGATTAATAGTGAATTTGTTAAATAAAAATTATTCGCTGAGGACAATGTTATCTGTAAGATATTATGCAATTTAATTAGGTATGTAATTTTAATAGGTACAAACAATTAAATGACAATACAAAAACATGATTTTGAGTCAATGTTAGATATACATATTATATTATTCAATACTAAAACTGATTTTTGTAAAAAAACAAAATGAATAATTTGATAGAAAAATTGTCTTTGTTTAATTGATCAGAAAAAAAAAAATGTTTCATAGATTCTATAGTCTAGATAAACTATGATAATCTTATTTTCATAATAAAAAAAATGTATTATGCCTTTTCTTTTGCATAAGACACAGATGTTATATAAACTGACACAAATTATTATTAAACGTCGATGTAACGTCCTCTCGAGAATCGTTTTTTTCGTAATTAATATATAGAAAATAATCACCCACGTTTGCTTATCGACCTAAATATTATTAAACAGCAAAATTATGAAGTATATATTTTATTTTATTATTATTATTACAATAAAATAATATTCCTAGCCTAAGGCTTTCTCTTATCTATGGATCCGTACAGAGTGTAAGATTAGGGTTAAATTTTAATACGAAAATTCATTGAAATTTTTTAAAATGAAATATTCAACAGATATTTTATTTGGAATTCTCTTTTAATACTCCATCATTTCATTAGTAGCGGGTTTGATGGAAATATTTAGTGACCTACAGTACAAACCGAAATATTCCATTAATATTTCTATAAAAGTACATACATAACTTGAAAAAAAAATAAAGTAAAGTATAGAAAAAAAAAGAAGGACATACTTCGCACAATGGGTATTCTTCGCTTCTCGGGTCAGATACACATGGTGGGCGTGTTGAAAACAACGAGTATTATTGTTCTTTATATAATCAACTTCCTTCGTTCATAATCATATAATTGAAGAGGTCATTTCTATTGTTTAATTAAAATTTTACACACCCACCAAGAGCATCTGACCCGAGGAACAAAGAATGTGTTTTTACAACGATGTTAATTTTTTTTTTTACTTTATAAATTTTTTCTTTTTTTCTGTAAACACTTTTTCGTATAGAAATACTTGTCCAAAACTCTCGATCAACAATTTTTTGAAACCAAATTTGACTTTAAATTTCACTTTAGACATATCATTTTTCAAAATTTAACAATTCTTCATTTTATTTATTTATTTATTTTTTTTTTTTGGGGGGGGGGGCTACACAAAATTTGACAAAAAAATAATACTCGGAAACCATCATTTTTTGATCCAAATTTCCATTTACCTATTCACAATAATTATCTGATATGAAAATATTCTTAAGAGGTTTAACACGATAAACAAACACCGATGAAAATAAATGGTCTAATCTCTGAAGAAATGTTATAAGACTCAAGGTTATAAATTACATATCTAATAAAATGGGTACCTACTTAGAAATTATCGACCCCTTCTACAAATCTTTTATAATATATTGTTCTATGATAACGATTATTTTTAATTTTCATTATAACAGTGCTAAGAAATATAAAACCAAATTTTTAACTTGTTTTAATTGTTTGTTTTTTTTAAATAATACATAACATTAAGTCATTATAAATTCGATTCATACGAAAAAAAAAAAAAGTTTAACAATTGACTCAAATATATATATAAAAAAAAAAAATTAGTTGGTGAGACGGTGCAAAATAATAAAGATAAACTGGACCGAATTGAAATCAAATAAACAAGAGCTTAACATGGTGCAAGGACTGAGACACAGGTCATTAAAACTAAAAGCATATTCTGAGCACCTTAAAATTGAACAGTATAGGCAATCTATAAGGCATCTTCTGATAACATATTAATATACATTTTGCGGAAACCAAAAAAGATTATTAAAAAATCACGATGAAAATGAAAATTGAGAGAGTACAGTAAAAATTAACGCGTTTCTTGTATACAATAATAATAATAAAACACAATGTCGATAGTATTCTTCTTAAAATTAAATCGTTTGTTGTTTTTTTTTTCATCTTTTTTTTGCACAACAAGTGCAGTCATTTTTTTATTTTTATTTTTTTATGTGTTCACGAGTTCATGTAGAAATACTTGTTTCGCATCAAAGTGAATTTTTATCACACAATATCTTAATTCCTCCCTGGAGGGGGGGGAATTCCCCACCGGTTGGGAACCAATGTGTTATGTGTTAGGTAATATTATGTCTATCTTCAAAAGATGTTGAATTTCCTGTGCAATACAACAATTATTTGAGTAATTGCGGAGAGAAATAATTATCTTTCGTTTTTACCATTAATTGGGTCAATACACTGATACCATATTATTATTTTACATGTCGTGCCATATACAGAGTGTTGTCCCAGTACGATTTGATAAACGCAATAACTTTTGTTTCATTAATAATAATATTTAACTTTTTTTTTCTTTGAAAATTATTACTACAGCATTGCACCTTTTTCTTTTTTTTTTTTAGGACCCAAATTTTCAGTTTTCAATTGTATCCTATAGTTTTAGAAAAAAAATTCAAAATAACCATTTTGTTAACCTGATTTTTAGAAAAATATTGGCACTTAAATCTCTTAAATAAAGATTAATCCGTTCTCATTCATTTTCTACAATTTTTTTTTTAAGTTGGAGAATAATTCTAAAATGACTCTGTCAAATACGTCATAATAATGATAATATTATGACTTACTAAAAAATATTATTAAATTATTTGCATGCTAAAGAGATCATATATAAAATGAACGGATTATCCTTTATTAGAGATTTAAGCACCAATATTTTTTTCTATTAATCAGGTTTACAAAACTGATTTTTGAAATTTTTCTAAAAAACTGTAGTGCAAAATTTCAAATTTGAAAATTAGTGTTTAAAAAAAAAAAAAAATTATGCGTTATTGCTGTAGTAAAAATTTCCAAAAAAAAAATAAAGTAAAAATTATTAATCAAACAAAAGTTACTGCATTTTCCAAATCGTACTGAGACACCCTGTATGCGTAGCACACAGATTATATTAATTCAGCGATAATAAAAATGAAAACGATTTAAAATTTATAATACGAATTCTGAGGGCAAAGACCCGGGGACAGGAAAGTGGGAAATATTGATATTGCGTGCAACTTCTATCGTTATATTGAAATGTATAAAATATTATTATTACTAGTGATGGTCACTTTCGAATAGTTTGTACTATCGAATACTATTCGATAGTTCAAGAAAACTATTGAATGCTATTCGAATATATTATGTATTTTACATGACCGAATATTTACATGGAATATTATAATATAATATATCTAAAATGAGTCACAGTTCTTATTTTTCACATAAAAATATGAGCTAGAACTTAGGTTCTTAAAGTTATTTCGTCCACCAGCCCCTTTAATATTCAAATATTCTCTAGAGCCCCCTCCTCTTATCCCAAATTTCAACAAAAATAACTGAAAATAGTTATGGCAACATATTGTTTTTGAGCGTGGTGTGTATCTCATACCTGATACTTTAGTTGAAACTTAAATTTTTTTAATTACCTTTTTATTAATGAGAGCAATTAAAATTCATACTCAATCATGTCGTTAAGTATTTTTATAAAAATCAAAACAAAGTTTTGAATTTAATATTTATTTAAACACTTAGATCATATGAACGCTCCAAATTTTCAATCACCCCCCCCCCTCCCACGATAACCTTCAGAGCCCACAAGGAGGCGTTATCACCCACTTTGAGAAAGACTCGGCTAGAAAAATAAAAAAGCCGGACATACTTCGCACGATGGGTGTTCTTCACATGACAGATGGGATTTTCTTGATGGGTGTATTGAATTTTAAAGAAACGATAAATCATTTCTTCAATAAAACGTTTCTGAACGAAGGAAGTTAATAATATAAGAAAAAAAAAAATGCGAAAATTCGGAGTGTCAAAACCAAATTTCAAAACAATTGGTCGAATCAATTTTCTTATATGTACGTTGAAGTGCGTAATTTTAGGTAAAACTAACGAATTTCGTCGAAATTCTAACTTCAAACGGATATAAAAAAAAAGTTGACTAACGATTTTCGAGATTTTTTCAGGTCAATTAGACATATAAGTCAGTGAGAACATATTAAATTTTCAAGTCTTAATATCAAAAATCAAAAATTTTATTACATAAAAACTAATAAAAAATGAAAAAATTTCCGAAATTTTCAAAATGCCGTACTCAACTCAAAATTGATCAAATCTTTTTGAAATTTTTAAGAAATGTTTTTGTAGCAATTTTTAATGGTTGGTGAAAATTTCAAGTCCCTAGCTGCATTATTTTAGAAGTTATGTCAAAAAGTAATTTTCAGTTTTACGGAAATTTCTGTAATTGCGTATTTTGCCGTTTTTCGTCAATTTTTCCCCGTTTTTGGAAAAATTATTGAGAAATCGGAAAAATGACCTCTTTAAAGTACCATCTGGGTGTGATTCCAGTTCTATAGAAATACTGATCGAAACTTTCGGACAAGTATTTCTATACGAAAAAGTGTTTACAGAAAGAGAAAAAATAAATAAACATTATTGTAAAATCATAAACTTCTTCACTTCGTTCAGAATCTAAAAAAATAAACATTATTGTAAAATCATAAACTTCTTCACTTCGTTCAGAATCTAAAATCAGTTAACGAATAGCTAATGCCACTCACCTGTAATTATTGCTGTATTATATGTTGGAAAATAAAAGGTCAAAGCAAAAAAAACAAATAACCAAACACAGATTTTTCTTTAAATGATTTTCCGATATCAATAAATGTATTTTCACTGTTTAACAATTATTAGTACACGTCTACCTGAATATTTGTAATAGTTTATATAAATATATTACACATATAAATATGTGTATATTTATATTGTATATAATAGCAGTTAAGTTTAAAACATTACACATTAATAATAACAAATTATTATAATTAACTTTAATATAATATAACTCGGTATGCGAATAAAAGTAGTTAACAGATCGATATTCGCGATAAATTGCGTAATAAACTTAACTTAAAAACAAATTCTATAATAATATGTATATATAATTAAATTGTGTTTGTCTTAAAAATCGTTTAACTTCTAATCGAAATAATATTGTTCTACAGTATCAATAATTAATAAACGTGAGACTATTCATACACTTTAAGTGCAAACAATTTCTATTCCATTCATATAATTTAAATATATAGGTTCTTAACTTCGGTTAATTTTAAGTTCATAAAACTTTGTTTATATAGGTAACTAGTAAAATATCGTATCAATAAATAAATAAAAATAAATAACAATAATATAAGGTTATGTGAATACAATAAAGCTTATTCAGATATCATATTTAAACAATTTACACATCAATTAATATTTAAAACCATAACATTAGATAATTAGGCGGAATAATTAATAATATTATTCATATCCGTTGCAATGAAATAAGTGAACCACCTATGATGTTATTTAATAATATTTTATGATGATTTCACACACATTATAATAATAATGGAATAATATAATATAATAACTGCTACTCCGAATTTTGTTTAGATATATATATTTTTTTTTTTTTTGGAATTGCAGCCTTGTATAAAACCAAATTATGAGACACCAATAATTTATAATCATTGATACATTCAAAAAATAATGTCTGAAAGCGATAGAAAAGCAAACCCTAAACCTTATGTATGTGATGGGTTATACGTCATATTCTCAACATGATATTTGGATAGGCATATTGTGATAGATTATAATATTAGTAATAATTAGTACTGTACGACGAAAATAAGCTATAAATCGAATAATGTATTATCATAATTAATTAATAATTGTCTTAAAACTAACTATCAATAAAAATGTATACTTATTAAAGACTTACGAAACTAATTATTGTCTTGATTATATTAATATAATAATATTATAAAATAAATAAGTTAAACGTTAAAGGTATTTAATAGTATTATTAATAGTGTGCAGTTGTACATTGCATCGACACTTGTTTTTAATTTTTTGATATTCATACGATTTTCTAAATACATTATTTTACAGCGAATAATAATTACGAGACAATTCGTGTGGAATGTGGTGTTTCAGAAGAAATATATGTATAAATGAAAAAAAATAATAAATAAAATACATAAAAGATAAAGATAAACAATGTCTCACATTGAGTTTTTAAAGGAAGAAGGATAAAAAAAAGATCAACTACAATAGTTAGGAAGTTCTGACCATTAAAAGGTATTATGCACTATAAATAAAATATTGTTTTAATGGGTTGTAGCCCTTTAGTGCTCCATGTAAGTAGCTACTAATTATTGTATTAATTAAAGTTATAATAGGAAAAATAAGAGAAACGTAACAGGTATTTAATATAAATCTAAATTAAAATTTATGGTAATTGGTAAGTATAATGTATTATAATATTATAATAAACAGCAAAATAATAACAACAATGATTTAAGTACCATTTTTATTTGTAGGTGCAATACTTATAACTGAAATCAAGGTCGCGAGTATAAGTTATAGTGTTTGTTATTTTTGATATCCATTAAATTAATTTTGAAAATTGTACTCGAAACAAAGTTCCTCCCGAGAGCCAAGAGTTCCATATTCATTCGATATAACCATAAAAATTATAATCTAAACTGTGCGGTGAGTAATTTAATTTACAATTTTTCATTTAACCTACGAGCCGAAATCGAAAAACTGCCATTAGCACGAAGAAAACATCGTCGTGCACGTAAGTGTTTAAAAATTTTCGATTAAAAATAATTATTTCCAGTTATCAGCTGTAACTTCAGAAAAACGCGTTAGCGTAATTCAAGTACATTAGTAGCTAAATGTATATTATAATATTATATTTTCACTTTATAATATTACTTATACAAAAAAATCACAGGATGCTGAACTGTCGGACACGACAGGAGAATAACGTTAGTTTGAAAAAAAATAAATAAAATACAAAACAAAATTATTATTCAAAACCAAAACAAATTATACATATTAACCAGCTATTGTTTAAATACTTTTCGGTGTTACATATTTTAATAGTCGGTCAAGCAGCTGGGTGGATTCATTGAACCGTTCATTTCGTACAGACTAGCTATTGCTATGAAAATTAAATACCACAACATGAGAACAGCTCCGAATTTCCTGTCCAGCTTCCATCCATTCATGTGCGTGGCCACCAACAAAAACACCACGGTCGATAACAGCGTTAATGTGCAATAAGTTAAGCCTGTAGTAATATAATAATACACAATATTTATTATTATTTTTATTACTTAAAGTAAATATTGTTTAATTTTGAAAATTTAAATTTCGTTTATTGCGAGTTAAACGGGTCCAACATTTCAGGAAGACAGTATAATGAAATAATGAAATATTTAATGGCTTAATCAGAAGTTTTAGCATTTCATTTAGGTAAGTATTTATGAAACTCGGAATTCATATCATTTCAACGACTAGAAAACATTTTTGGGGGGCTAATATGTATTTTCATACATTAGCCTTATGCAGTTTTCAAAAAAATCTGGGGGGCTGTGAGTAGTTTTGAGCGAGCTCAGCCTCCTCGAATCCTGCCCCCCTCTAATTACGCTTATGACTCTTATGTTTATTTTAATACCAAGTCCTGTCGTATCACTAGTTCGAGTTAATAACTTGTAGAAAATTTACTCCCCTTGTGTCAGAAGAGGGGTCCTATTTTTTTTTTTTTACAACATACCCCGCATACAGTACACGAGGAAACGGTTTAAAATGAAATACAACTCACCTTTACTGTAAACTTTTACAGTACTCCCAGGATGAAATATAGCAGTTTGCAAAAACCAAGGTAGTCCTAAGCATACTAATATGTCAAATACGTTACTTCCAATCGCGTTTGATACAGCCATGTCTCCGTAACCTAGAATTAAATAGATGTCACATTTGAGTTTAATAATAATAAGTAATAGTAGTATGAGAGATAAAAAAAATCTGAAATTTTATCATAATAACCATAGGTATGTTTCTTCTTTTGTATTTTTATGAACCGAAAATAACGGTACTTATATTTTATATAATGATACTCTGTTCAAAATGTAGTTTATACATGAAAGAAAAACGTATCTTTACTTATTACATATATTTTTTAATTTTTTATATATTTCTTTTTGACTTAAAACATGTAATAAATGCTTAAAGTCAACGAACCTATTGGATTTTTGGAAATGTGTTTTTTTACTCACCTTCTTTTACTACCGAAAGACTGGACAAAGCGTCTGGTACACTGACTCCAGCTGCAACAAATGTTAAACCCATGACTGTATCTGGGATTCCAAGCGTATTACCTGTAAGCAGTTAATTATCATTAATTACTATTATATTTTAGTGTTTCTTAGAAAAAAAAAAAAAAACTATAAAAGTATTTTAATTTAACATTGCGAAATAGATGGTGTATAAAACAATATTATTACAATACAATTTTGGAAAAATAGTTTCATTAGTTTATCTAATATTTAATTTTTGAAATTATTTCAATACGTTACCTATAACCGTTATCATCCAGACCATTATGTAAGAATATATGGAAATCCATAGCATAGATATGACGAATGTTAATCCGTACCAGTTTTTGAAATTTTCTTTCCGACAATCCGGCATAGTATAGTAACATGTAAAATAAATCGGGTACATCACGGCCCATTGAATCACGTGCAAGGTGTTACCGTTTTCTGGTTTCAGCAAAGGATTCACCTGTATACGAATTATTTTAACATATTATTAAAAGTAAGTGTATTTTATAAATTAATTGTTTTTTCGTTGCTTAATTAATAAGCTTTGTTTTGGAAACATAGACGGAAATGGGGGGGGAGGACTCAAATTCCCCAGATTTTTTATAAATCGCATGAGGTTAATGCAATATTAGAGGCGGTTAAATCAAATAACAATTATTATAATTCCAAAATTTTCATTCTATTTCCGCCAATTTTTGGAAATCAATAATAAAATCTATTTATGTTGTTGAATACTATGAAGTAGATACGCACTTCTTCAGATTCCAGATACACTTTTGGTATGTAATAGTCGGGATTTTGTTGCACAGGTTGACTTTTCGGTTGCTGATTCTGCGATTCTTGTTGGTCTAATCCTGTGGAACCAGTAGTGTCATATCCGGTCGGGCTTTTAGTGCCAGTCAGTTGAATTTGTTCTTGGCCTTCCTTCACATCTGACATTGGTTGATCCGCAAACAACTCGTTGATCTGTGAAGTAGAGAACAAATAAAAAAATGTAACCCGGACATACTTTGCACGATGCGTGGTATTCTCTTGACGAGTGTATTGAATTTTAAAGAAACGATAAATCATTTCTTCAATAAAACGATTCTGAACGAGGGAAGTCCAACATTTTTTTTTTCACATTTTCAAAATTTTCTTACGCCAAAATCTTTCTTATATGATTTTCTATCTATCTTTAAATTTTCATATAGTTCGGATGAAAAAATGATGGTTTCTGAGTAGTTTTTATCAAATTTTGGGTAGTTTTTTCCAGAAAAAAATTGAAGAATCGAGAAATTCAAAAAATGACCTCTTTAAAATACAATCTAGAGGCAAATCCGGCTTCAAAAAGTTATTGATCGAAACTTTTGGACAAGTATTTCCATACGAAAAGTTGTACACAAAAAAAAAAAAAGTAAATAAATATTATTGTAAAAACACTAGCTTCTTCACTTCGTTCAGAATTCAAAAATGTAAGCCACAATTTCAACGAGTAGTAATAGGTGTACTCCTGTTATTAATTACCTGTCCGTGATTTCTTGGCGGAAAAGGTAGGTTCCAAGTGTTCGCCCACGCTTCCAAGTACAAATTGTAGTACAACGCTACGCAATAAACGACATACGCCAGGAGCAGCATAGAACTCTCGACCCTAACATAATATGAAATAATAAATCTAATTTATGTCTCTACTCAAGAATTATTTGAATTGACCAACCCCTATAAACAAATTGTATAGAAATAAAGTAGTGTAGTCCAGGCCAGGATTAACGTATAGGCAAGGCAGTCAAATGGGTCAAAATAATTTACAAAATTTAAGTATATACTAAAAATTTGTTAAGTATTATAGTTTTTATTATAAAATTCAAAACCCAAAACTTGTCTGCAGATTTCCCTTTTGGGAATCAAGACAAAATGCAATTCACAAACCAGTTATCTAACACTAGTTTAGTTTTAAAAAAAAAAGCGTTACATTTTAAATTAGGTCCACCTCACTATGGGATTTTGAAAAATATGTGTGCTTAGGGCTACCTACGCATTATGTTAATAATCCAGCCCTGGTGTAGTCGATAAATAATGATAATATGACGTATATGTACCATGAAATAGTCTCGTTGTAAATGGCCAACAACATGATGAGAATGCTTATGGTGTAGAAAAACGAGTCTCGGCAAAGGGGCCACCAGTTGAGATAGGTCACGGTCGTGGACGCTAAACCGCATACGGCTATGACGAACATGATGTTGAAAACGGCAGACCCGATGACGCCACTCACGCCTATATCGTCTTTGGCTAGGAAAACGCCGATGACCACGGTGGCCAACTCGGGCGCCGAGCTACCGGCTGCCATGAAAGTGGCACCCGCGACATCAGGGCTCACTTTAAGCTCTGAAATAAAAAAATTAAAAAAATTTTTACAATTATAAAGAATTTTTCCAAATGAAAATATATGAATGTAATGTTCCAATTAAAATTTCAGATAATTTTTGATTGAAATTCATTTTAGTTGGAATACCATAGAGCGCGGATTTTTATGCACTTTAAAGTATCGAAATATACAGTAAAAATCATGAAAATATGTAAAAAAATATGCAAGAATTTTTTATTTATTTAAAATTTACAATAAAACTTATAACAATTAATTACTTCAATACTTAATAAAAAAAAAAATTTAGGGAATTTTCCGAACTTAATTTATTTTAGATTCTAAACAAAGTGAAGAAGCTAGTGTTTTTACAATGATGTTTATTTATTTATTTTTTTTTTTCTGTTAACACTTTTTCGTATAGAAATACTTGTCCAAAAGTTTCGATCAATAACTTTTTGAAACCGGATT
>JAIPRM010004243.1:0-23522 GCA_025469315.1 Stegophylla sp. TES_Ste_2020 | reverse complement strand
TGTCTCGTTATCAGTATTCGAACAATACTGACCGTTTTTTTCCCTTTTGTAGTTTTGTAATCATTCCAAGAAGGTTGATATTTTCCTTATTGCCATCATGTGTATTTTTCTACGATGATGGTGTGAAATAATATCCACGTGTAACAATAGTTTTCAAACTATTTTATTTTATTTTGAAAATTCAATATTTTCGGTTATTATACTACATACCTACTATTTTTTCTTATATTATTAATTTCCTTCGTTCAGAATCGTTTTACTGAAGAAATGATTTATCGTCTTTAAAACTTTTTCATAATTGATTCCTTAATAAATTCAAGTTTCCTTTAAGTACTATTATTTTTAGTTTTTAATCAAAAAATCTAGTTTATGGCATATTTTACCATTTTTGCACAAATTTTCCATTGTTTTCCCTAAATTTTTGGAAAAACTATAGAGAACTTCGAAAAATAACCCCTGTAAAATACTCCACCATTTTCTACCTGACAAATATGAGAGTACTGATCTGAAATATTTTTGATTAAAAAGCTATATCCAAATGTAAGAATAAAAGCTATGAGACTATGATAAAAATATATACAAAAGTAATAATTGCGATATTATAGCAATTATTATTTTCCCTATTTTATAAAATGAGAACATTTATTAGCAACATGTTATTAGGGAGACACCACTGTCTCAAATTTTTCCTGACCCACTTCCCCTGCAATTTATAACTTTGAAATATATTATGTAAATTGGTGTAAAGATAATTTAAAAAAATTTCTGGGAGGATCCAGGTCTTTTGGACCCCCCTCCTTCAGATACGTCCTTGGGCATATATATTAATTATGATATAAACAATAACATTTGTATACAAGTATAAAATTTTGATTTTTGATACATTTTGTTAAAGTTTTCAAAATTTAAATAAAATAGAATTTTGTCTATGTGTAAAATTCTTGTATCAGCTCGATCGTCTGTATTTTACACACACTGAAATTTTACGAAATTACCCCTATGAGTAGAATAGTATATTTAAAGTAGTAATTAATATTTCTTGTGGAGATCAAATCTAGTTACAAAATTATGCACTAACAATTTGTAATTTTAGTATTCCTACAAGTTTAATTTGAAGCTATATCAGTAATAAAAACAACCTATTATTTCAATGGTAAATATATATTTTTAAATTTAATTTTACAATTTGTAATAGATAATATTAATAATAATAATAAAAAAAAATCAATATTTTACACATACATGAATTTATGGACACACTTGCACTAAAAAATACTCAATTAAAATATTCACAAATATAATTATCTTTTGTTTATAATAAAATTATTGCTTATTTTTTAACAAAAAATTATCCACTACTCAATTTGAGAATAAAGCTCATAGTTGTAAATAAAAATGAATATTTATAAAACTAACAAGCTATAATTTTTATCTCATGAGATCACATGCAAATTTCTTAGACAAAAATAAAAATATAATTATATTTAAATGGAACATTAAAAATAATAGTTCAAAATGAATGTAATACGTAATTTAATAAATTATAATTAAATTATAAAGCTTTAAGTATTTTTTAAAATTATAAAGGTTAAGAAAATACATGTTATTACAATAATTTTTTTTTTTTTATTAGAACAAAACAATTCTAAGTAAAATTAATAATTAACTCTTTATTATCAAAGAGGAAAGAAATAATAATTTATATTTCAAGAAAATATAATGTTGAAAATGGCAATAATACATTTGTGATTGTAAGTGGATTTATTAATGTTTCAGTAAAAAGAAAACACAGTTTCATTCACAGTTTCTCAACAGATGAGAATAACACAATCAGAGGTCAAAAATAACAATTCAAAATTTATCAGATGAATATCATGATAGAGAACACAAACATATATTAAAATAATTATTTACAAAATCCATGTTATTTTTTCCTACATAAAGTAAAAATGTAAAACAGTCTAAGACAAAAATTAATTAATTATGAATTATTTATGGTACTAAATAAATAAACAGTTACAAAAGATCTGTTATTTTATGTTCTTTTTGGTACTTAATAAATCCTCGCTTGGCTTGCACTTTCAGACGGGTAATAACATTTTCGTCGTCACTATAAACATCTTCAGAATGTATGTGACCAATCGAACCATCATTAAATTTAACCTAGCAAGAACATTTATAGTATTTATTAGTAATGAAAAATATAAACATAAAATAAATCATACTTACTGAATATTTTGGTTTATAATTGAACCCCAAGAATAAACCTCTATCACCACATTCTAATTCTATTTCTTTGTTCGGATATGGAAAATCATTTGAATGATTCTGAAAATTTGAATATTACCATGAATAATATAATATACAAATTTTGTAATTTCTAAGAATACATATAAAAAAGATGTTTAACTTAGGTTAATATCAACATTATTTGATAATATGGACAACATAAATTAATACTATGCTATTAATACTAAGGCTATTAAGTTATGTTCTTTTTATGAAAAAAAAGTTGACATATTTCACATCATGGGTATTTTTTTCTCCTCCGTTGGTGGGTATGCTGAATTTTAAAGAAACGATAAATCAATTCTAAGTAGAGCTTCACTTATTATACAATAATAATCGTCAATATTATATTCGGTATGTTTTAAAATTATTATTTAATACGAGAATAATCCATGTCCATATTGTATAATAAAGAAAGAAACTTGCAATTATTTGGATTCATCGCCACCTGAGCCGTAATTGTAAATTTAAACGCTTTTAAAACATTATTCATTGAGCCAAATTTTATGAAAATTTCTATCACATTAAGAATAGAGATGAAATATAAATGAGGTTTCGATTGAAAAATAATCATTATTTTACATAATTTTAAATGGCAACAACAAAAAAAGTTACTTTAATGCCAATCTAAAATATAGTTTTTCGATACCATTAGTATAATATACTTATTAGTATGTTTGTATGCAATTTGTAGGTCTTAATACCAAGAGAAAAATTTTTATGAAATAAAAATAGAGAAATTTCCAATATTTTTAAGCTCAAATATAAAAGCAATATAATTAGCTCATAATGAGTCAAATGATTTTGAAATTCTTATGAAGTATGCAAGTGACTATTTTTAAAAATTGGAGAAAGTTTCACAAACCCATAGTTGGATTAAAGAGGGAGCAGAGAAGGCATTTGCCCCCAGATACAAATTTTTGAAAAAATGTTCTATTTAAAGCAGAGGTTTCCAAAGTGGTCTATATCGACCCCCCAGGGGTTTACTCTGACCTCCAAGTGGTCTACATTAGCTAAATCAAATACACTATCTGAATTCATTACTCCTCTAACAATTAGTAGTCTATGATTTTGAATATTACTGAGCAGAATATCTAGGTAATTTCAAACTTATAATTTACCCTACACCTGATACAGTCCAAAACATAAATGTTAAAGAATGATATGTTAAAATGTATAGTTATAATATATTTTTTATAATTATTATAAATTATATTTTAATAGAATGGTTTATATTGAACACAGATGAACATTAGGATGGTTTATAATTTAAAATGACATTGAACAAATTTAGAACATAATTTCAATAGGTTGGAGAGAGCAAACTTAGAATAATTCCATGGATTCTTAATTAAATTAAATTATAAAACTAAAGTGTAACTTTAAGTTATTTAATAATATATTTTTTTGATAAAACTATAACACTACCTTAATTTCTTCCAACGTAATACTGTCTGATATTGTACCATCATTGAATTTTATGATGCACAATGGATTTTTATCAATTTTTAGAATTTTACATTGACCAATCCTATTACGATTAAAACGGGCCCATACTACTTGGTTTTTACGAAATTCTCGAAGCTAAAACACAAAATTATTTACTCTAAATAATAAATATTAACATAATTAAATAAAAATAGGTACTAAAAAGATAAAATAGAATTTACCTTGTCTCGATTATAACAGTGATTATTACAATTCATTAAAAACTTATGATTGTTTTGTTGATCAATTTGAAAATGAAACCCAGCAAATATTCCACACGAAATATGAAACCAAGCATTGCAATCGCCTTCGGAGCAACGGAAACAGTTTCCACATGTTAAATTACATACCACACACTGTAAAACATTCATATTTCAATTTATAATTTAAATTAGAACTACATTTTTTTTAATTTTAACATATTGCATATTTATAATGAAACCATAATCTAAACATTTTACAGTGATAACTATTATACATTACCTTTTGATTTGTTAAAAAATCTGTGTAAAATATATGATGATTAAATATATTAGTGCCATGCACAAGGAGATGACATTCAGGATGTGACCATACATTGTCTGCTGTTTGTTTCAGAGCGCCTCCTTTTAATGGACAGTACTCACAACCCTACAAGACACAAGTCAAAATAAACACATATTTATAAAGACTATAATATAGTTTTTTTTTAAATGATAATTTTCCTTGAAAACTGAAATGTTTTATACATAGTTTTAGATTCTGAGAGGAGCAAAGTATATATTAGTTTTACAAACTAATGTTTTTTTCTCATATGTATGTAATAACAAGTTTGAATAGGAATACTGATCGAAAAGTTTGAATCAGTAACACTATAGATCAGAAATGTTGTCTAGTTGGTACTTTTGGGAATTATTTTTAAAATTCTAATATTTTTTCCAAGCACATACTTAGACTACCCAAAAGTTGACATAAGTCGGTAAAATATATCAAGAACAGAATTTTCATAAACTCGATTTTACTTTTTTAACAAACTAACCAAAAATAATGGAGTTAGAAAGTTGAAACTTTCACCAACTACTAAAAGCAGTCACGCGCATACCTCATAAAAATTTCAACAACTATAATTTTTAGGAAGGTTAGGTATCATTGAAAAAATTTGAAATTACTCAGTTTTTATAAGTTTTTGTATTATAAAATTTTAATGTCAGGATATTAAGATTTGAAAATTTCATATAAACATATTCATATGTATGACCAATAGTACTGAAAAAATCTTAAAAATTGTAAGTCAAATTTTTCTTTTATAACAGTTTAACAGCGTTTTTTTAATGATCTTTTTTTGACTGCATATCTAATAGACATAGAGGGCTTATCTCCCACCCCAAAAAAAAACACTAAAGCTCTCTATATGTTTAAAATATTATATAAGGTGAATGCTTGGGGGGGGGAGCTAAATCCAATAAATACTCATATTGGCTTCCATAATTGTTTTAGATGGAGAATTACATTTCAAATATTTTGGTGTAAGAAAATTTTTGACAGACGAATAATTTAAAACTGTACAATGATTTGATTGAAAAAAAAAAAAATAATAGGAAAAATTATTATAAATATTAAATACTATAAATAAAAATAGACATGGATTCCTTTGTTATTAAATAATAGTATTGGACTTTCATTGAACATTTGAAAGAAAAATGGATTTCATCAAACTGCATTATTGAAAATTAATCGTGAAATCTATAAACAGCACAAAACCCAAATATTTCTATAAAACATAATTCAGAAATATTGATAGCTTAAAAATTTGTAAAAAAAAAGATTTTTAAAAAGACATATTACCTGACACACATACACGGTAAGAGCATGCCCGATTGAAACACTTTCTCCATAAAAAATTACTCAAATCAGTATGTGTGATCACATCAGGATGGGAAGTACCATCTTTAAAGAAATCATATTTCGAAAATATGAAAACTTAACATAAATTTAAGTAAAATGGTAAAATATGAATGTATGGTTTTTAAATATACTTATTGAAAAATGTGTTATTTTTAAAAGCTTATCAAAAAGTTTTTACTATTATAAATTATTATAACTATTCTTATTTGATGAATAAAATAAATAAGTAGAAATAGGGTAAAAAAATATTGTAAAACAATGTAAAAAAGAAGTTTTGTATATGTAACTCGAACTCAAGATCGCTGCGTCATACAGCTACTGCTCCAGCAGATTCACAGCAACACACTTGGATTTATGAAACATCTTTTATCTTATATTCTATTTTTACAGCAATCTAATTAATTTTTCAAAGATAAATTATACATTAAAACCTTTTCTGAGACTTGACCAACCCATTAGTGAAGTGTACTAAAATCTATTTAGTACATTTCGAGACATTTTATTTTATAAAATAAATATCAATAATATAACAATAACATAATTTATAAAATTGTATACTTACAGAAACTGATGAATTTGTTTTACAACGATCACACAACCAACAAGATATGTCTTTGTCCACACTAATAACACCATAACACACTTTATGAACAGTCAAATAACATTTTTTACATCTAATGAGATCTGCCTTAGATGTTTTGTCACTGCCATAAAGTGCATATCTGAATAACACTTTGGTAGGTTTAGGCAAGCTGGGTAAATTTGGCGGCATCAATGATTTTATTCTGGATTGCCAACCCAAACTGAAAACCATCTATTTACAAAACATAATAAAAATTACTATTAATTAATTTTGTTTATTCATATTTCATTTAAACATGTACCTACTGCATAAAAGATATAGTTAAAAGGATAAGTTATTTTGTAACACATAATCAACCTATTAGTTTAAATAAATAGATAATTTAGGTATTTAAAGTAGCAAATTTTTCCATAGTTAAAATTAGTAATCATACCTTTATTTTAGGGAAGATTAGTAATATATAAAACATTATGGTCTATTATTATGTAACAAACCAATATAATTAGTTCCATCTTACATATATAAAAATTAAAATATATATATAAAAGAAAAAAAACAATGGATATTATTTTGTTAGTTAATAAATAACCAAATAAATGATTAAATTGATTATGAAATAAAAATGATTATTAAAGTAATAAAAATATTAAATCTTCAGTCAGTCTTCCTTACATATAATTAATTAATTGCAGCTCGTCTCTAGGTATTACAATTACATTTATTTTGTCATTAATAATTTGGGAGTTGCCAAAATGTGAAGAAACTAAGGAATCATAAGTTGAAAAAGTTTAAGTATTTTACTTTACACAGAATAAAACTATAAATATTTGAAGGTAACAAGCAAAATATAATATATAAAAGCTGCTTCAATTTAAGTTTTTATAATAGTGAACAGTAATTACAACACAATCAGTTTACAGCTGAACAAGAAAAGAGATCACAATATTGTAGTTATGAATAGTAAGTTATGAAAGAAAATTAATTTATAGATCAAATTTTTTTTAATAATTTTAAAATAATTTCGAGCTTATGTATTTTATTTATTGCTAAATTATTTCACTGTGGCTAAAGACACGGACACCATAGTTTGTTCACAACTGCATTTAATAGTATTAAAGTCAGCTGATGATATTAATTGTATGTTTTTAAAAGAATTAAATTAAAAATACCAAATTTAGAAAACAATAATAATATAATATATACTACAATAATATAATCTAAATGTTATATATTTTATTAATATAAGAATTAAAATCGCATATAATCATCATATATTTTTTCATAATATTTAATTTTTATTACCTTTTTAGAACTAAACATTGAACACAATGAACAGTGTGGTTCATCTATACTTCTGAATACATTATACTGTTGCTCAATATCAAATGTACAATTAACCAAATCTTTTATATTATTTGGTATACCTGGAAACAATACATTTAAATTTATAACACTAACTATAATAGCTCAGTTGCATGCGCAAAAGTGAGCAAGGTTATTCTGAATAGAGTATAGTTGGGACAGTAAAATGTACTGAATTTTACTCAATTCTTTTGCTTTTGTCCCAATTTAAAATAATATAAAATTTTTTTTCCTTATCGTGTATATATTTTCTGATCGATTGGATCATTATTTTGTATAGTTTTTATAATCTGTTCCAAGTTGCTTGTATGATTTTGTATAATATCAAGAACTGCATTTTTTTTTTTTTTTTTTTTTTTAATTAAGAGAAAAATACTATTCTCATAAATAATTTACAAATGAATTATGATTTGTAATTCTACAATTTTGTTTAATTTTTTGCAATTTAGCACGAGGAAGCAAAGATGTTTCCAAAATAAATTATTAAGAGAGGTTAACCGTTAATCCCTTCCTTGAGTACTACCATATGAGATGGGATACCCCTCTCTGTTAGTTTTTTCGATTACTTGCCCCACTTTTACAGAATTTTTTCTAGTCACTTTAGTTTACGTTACCCGCATGTAAGCGGGCATAGTAATGAAAGGATTAATTTTATTGATTAAGTAAAAATAAAAGTTACAAAAATTACAAGAACATACCTTCAACATTTTTTTCTTCTTCATCTTGTTTCATACTTATAGGTTCAAGGGTTGATTCTTCAATTGCACAATATTTATGGTCAGATGTTGTTATTGGTATTAAACTTACAATCGGAGAAAATAACGATGGAGGAGCATTACTATAACTTCTAGTAATTGGATTGTATTTGATATTTAATGGTTGTAATAAGTTATCATTTTTGTAACGTAAACCATTTTTTAAATCTGTGGTGGTTACTGATTTATTTATTTTGAAATGATTTTCTTCTGGAGGTGTTTCACAAAGATTTTTTGAACTTACAGCATTAAGACTTTTTGTGTTGATGGGTGATAGTGTTGTTCGAACATTTAGTATTTCCCTTTCACTGTCTTCATTACTTGAGTTACGTTGCACAGCAGCTACTTTTTTTCTCTCTACTTTAGATTTGTGGGATTTTTTGCTTTTCTTTGATTTTGATTTTTTAGATTCCTTCTTTTTCGATTTTTTTCTTTTATCATGCTTTCTATCTGAATTATAACTATAATCACTATCACTAGTAAGTCCATCATCTTCCAATATTTTTTGATTCTTTTTCAAAAGATTAGAACTTCCATTGTTATAGGATACTTCAGTTATATCTGAAATCACAAATAACAAAAACAAAATATAGTTATCAATATTAATCAATAAACTTACTTTACAACATACTATATATATTTTGTCTACATACCCATTTCTTCAGCTTTTAACCAAATATCTTCCATCACTTCTCTCTGTTCATCATTCAGAACTTCATCATCAATATTTCCATCTAAGTCTTGTATAAATTCTACGACTTCTGGAGGAGGTATATACGTATCTCCACTTGTACTTTTTTGACCATTAAACAAATCAGCATTTGGAAGTTTGTGTGTAACAGGATGTCGTTTTCTTCCTGCTTCAATATAAAGTTTTGGAATACCCAAATTGCTATACAAAAGAAAATAATTTTATTACTTCAGTTTTAGGAAAAATACAAAGAAAATTACTTTTTATTGCATAAAATATCTCGTTCGCTAGGAAGAGGTGCTGCAAGTAAACGAGTAGGTTCTTCTGGATGATAACCAATATCATTTCCCTGAAGCCATGATTCATATTTATCAGGTTGTATTCTTTTGACAAATGTATCCATACTAATTTTTACTGTATCTTGCCGACAACGGCACTGTGTTGCCCGTTTTCCATATTCAACCCATCTGGGTGATGCAAAATTTGTGGATTCAGCCATGTTAAAACCATGGTTAAAACCAGCATGATATCCAAAAGGAAAGGTAATCATAAACTCACCACGCTCTTGAGTTATCTAAAATATGTACCACCAGAATATATATACATAAAGAAATATATTTTTTACAGTTAAACATTAATAGATGTAATGTTATACTAATATAACATTAATAGATTAATGTTATATTATGTTCTTTAAATTTAGTTTAGATTTTGTAACCTCTTACTTTATTAAAAGGTATAGAATACTGTTTTAACATATGAGGTGATATGACAGTCATTTTATGCCGAAGAAATGCAGGGCATGTTGCTGCATCTGTTGGAAAAAATCCTACTGCCAATCTTTCCAATCGCCGACCATGCTCTGGAGGTATCGCATACCTAAATAAAACATACTTTATTAGTTAAGTTTGGATTTTTATGGAAAAACATATTTTTAACAAATGCTGTTTTATGGGAGTAAGAAACGTTCGCGTTTTATAATGTGTAGAATTTACCAAAAAAAAGTTTATTTAGTATATTCATGCATATTTTGATCTCTGAAAATATTTTAGCATATTTTAACTTTAGGTACATCTTCAAGAATATTTATGCCATAATGGATTATGTAAGAGACATATTAAAATTTTTCCAGTTTTTAGTCTTGTTTTAATTTTTAGTCACTATTATAATCTAGACACTATATTAATTATATAATTTTATGTCTTTTTATAAATTGTTTAAATATACTTTTATATTGGTATACCCAGGTATACACACCAATATCAAAAATACAAATATAGATTCAATTATCACAATGAGGTAAATTGATATTTACCATAAACAAGTTTTTATTTTATTATAAGAATATTTAGGGAATATTGAGAATAATTTAGGGAATATTGAAAATATTTTAAGATATTTTATACACTTTGGCTTCTTATAAACATCATATTTTATCAAACGTTTTAACAGAATATAAATTCGGACTCTATTTATTAGTAATATTATTATTCATACAGAGGATATAAAATATCATGTTACCAAGTTTTTGGGTATCCTTCATGTATATAGTTAATACTGTACAAATCCATATCTTCGGTATGCCATGCAAATGAGGTTTTCCACATACCAAAGTAAAGGTAAGCAGTATTGACTCCTTCAATACTTATACCATAATCTTCATTTACATAGTCTAATATTGTACCCAATTTGTTAATATTCCAAACCTTAATTTAAGAAAAGTGGTGATTATACATAAATTAAATATTACAAATTTAAATATTTTTTACTAATAATTAAATACATACGTCTACATCCTCATCGGTAATAGATCCAGATACATCAGCACCATATAATGGAGATTTATATATAATATTTTTCCAATATTTCCTTTCAAGATCACCATAGTCAAAATGATTAGGTGTTTTATAATCTTCAGACTCTGCCATTCTTTTGTAATCTGCTACAGTCATTGCTTTTTTTTGTATATTTAGTTGTTGATATAACCCTTGTTTTCCTTGTACAACCTAAAATCAATATGATTAATGAACTAACATAGATTATATTTATAGTATTTAAACATAATACCTGACAAATTGGGGCTGGAATTTTTAAATTCATAACGTCTTCCTCATTATAACTTCTTTTACGTGGAACCCATTCTGGAGGAGGAATAACCTAAAAAAAGTAATTATCATGTAATTAGGTACTGATTGCATATATTTAATTTTCATGGTATATGAAACTATACAATTTGAAATGGTAAGAATTTAATATAATTTTCAAAATGAGCAGAAACATTAAAACTAATAAAACATACCTTGGCAACTCCAGCTTTATGGGCGCCTTGTGATTCCATATAAGCAATGTATTTACTGAAATCTTTAAATTCCTCCCAAGTAGGTCTAAAAACCATAATTCTAGGAGTATGATTTTTTGAACACATCTTACCTATAATTATAAATATAATATTATTAGGTAAGGAACTGTTGAAAATCGCAATAAAAGATTTGTTTAATGTAACAATTAAATACAATTTATGACCTACAACATTTACTAGATGAAACTTTTGGATATAATTTATCCAATATCAAATAAAGTTCACAGAAAAATAATAACAAATACTATAAATAAAAACTGACATAGATTACTTTGTTATTAAATAAAAGTATTGGACTATTAATGGATATTTGAAAAACAGCGAAATTAATTTGACTGTATAATTGAAAAATAAAGTAAAATCCATAAACAGCTCAAAACAAATAATTTCCATTAAAAACACCAAAATGCCAATTACATTAATCACAGAAAAGTTGACGGTTTATGAATTTGTAAAAATAGATTTTTATTGCTTTTTTTTCATTTTTATAAAGAAATTTATTACTTCTTACACATACACACAGATACACGTACACACATAATTATCGAATTGTTTTAAATTTAAATTGTTTATTATAAAATAACATTGTTAAATATAACCTAATCAACAATTATTATTATTGTATATTAACTGAAGCTCTGCTCAGAATCATTTTATTGAAGATGTAATACACCCGCCAAGATTATTCCACTCAAGGAGTGAAGAACACACGTGGTGGCATGGTGCGAGATATGTCCGGTTTTTTTTTAGTTATAATTTTTGTATTTATTATATTCATTAATTCTTATTATTTTGTTTCATGTTATAATACTTTATACAAAATATAAATGAAGAATGTATAATATAAAAATCGGCTTAACTATTTTTTTTCTAGGGGTTTGCATTTGAAGCGAGTTTTTAAGAATTGCAATGTGTTTGGGCCTTTCATCATTAAGTTTTAAGTGAGTTATTTAAAAATATCTTAATGTGTTTGGGCGACCTTATAGATTCGGAACGAAGTGAAGAAGCTAGTGATTTTAAAATGATGTTTTCTTTTTTTTTCTACTTTTTTTCTGTATACACTTTTTCATATGGATCTACCTACTCGATCAATAACCTTTTGAAACCGGATTTGCCTCTAAATGGTGCTTTAGAGAGGTCATTTTTAGAATTTCTCAATTCTTGAATTTTTTATATTTTAGAAATACTACCCAAAAGTTTACAAAAAAGACTCGGAAACCATCAATTTTTGATTCAAACTTTTTGAAAATTTAAACATAAAAAGACAATAATATGAGAAACATTTTGGCACAAGAAAATATTAAAAATGTGAAAAAAATTTTTTGGATATTTTTCCAATACTACTTTTTCTCATTAGTTTTTTACATTTTTTTTCCTTTTCTTTGTTTATTAGAAAAAAAAAAGTAAAGTATGGACAAGAAAGCTGGGCATATTTCGCACCATGGATATTCTTCACTCTTCGGATCATATACACTTGGTAGACGTGTTGAAAATCATAACTATCATTGTTCTTTATACTATTAACTTCCTTCATTCAGAATCGTCTTACTGAATTGATTTATCGTTTCTTTAAAATTCACAATACATATTATACACTGGTAAGATAAAGACAATACATACAGGTAGCATTCTACTAAATTTTTGTCACAGTTCTTTGACATTACCTGTTACATTTTTTTTACAATGTATAAATTGCAATTTTTTACAAGTAAAGATCATGCATTATTTTATAAGGTAACCATTAAATAAAAGAAGGGGGGAAATAAATTAATTTTGCCAAAAGGACGACAATTTTTAGAAGCACTTATGTCTATACCATGTGACATTTCGGGAGTATAGTGCAACATATTATAATGGATGAATAAATGAAGAATATTTATGGAGGTTAGATGTATATGGTTTATGCATAAATAGGTTACACTTAAATAAGAAGTACAGATCTTATAATATCTTAACACTAGACTAAATAGCAACGATAGCTATTCCATCTCAAACTACTGTTAAAAGATAACAAGTAGTTTTTAAGTATGGTTACATTCATTAGTATATTTTTTTAAATATACTACAATTGTAGTGATACATACTTCATAATTTAACCAAGGAATGTACGATTCCTAGCCTAACCCATTTAAATTTTTATAAATATTTAGTAAGCCATTTTTCAAACTTTGTGTAGAAGAGGCTTACTCATAATAAATCAAAAATAAAGGAGTTGGACTAGATCAGTATTTCCTAACATTATTTTATTCTCAACTCCTATTGTATTTTTAAAATATCACAATGCTTCACACCCAACCATCAAATTTTAAATAAACTGACTAAATTTTCATTTTTGGTTGTACTGGTTATGAAGTTTTGAGTAGGTACATTTCATATTTTGAATGATTTTTTTATAGTACACAATTACTTAGATATTTCTTTGAAATAAATTATGAGAAAAAAAAATAGTGACAAAAAATCAAGCCCTTCAAAATTAAAAAAAGACGGACATACTTCGCACGATGGGTGTACTTCGCACGACGGGTGGTATTCTCTTGGACGTATTAAATTTTAAAGAAACAATAAATCATTTCTTCAGTAAAACGATTCTGAACAAAGGAAGTTAATAATATAAGAAAAAAAAAAATGTTCGAAAAATGTCCAAAATTTTTTTTTACATTTTCGAAATTTTCTTGCGCCAAAATCTTTTTTATAGGATTTTCTATCTATGTTTAAATTTTCATAAAATTTTGATCAAAAAATTATGGTTTTTGAGTCGTTTTTGTCAAATTTTGGGTAGTTTTTTCCAAAAAAAACATTGAAGAATTGAGAAATTCAAAAAATGACCTCTCTAAAGTAAAATCTAGAGGCGAATCGGGTTTCAAAAAGTTATTGACCGAAACTTTTGGACAAATATTTCTATATGAAAAGTTGTACACAGAAAAAAAAATAAAAAAATAAACATCATTGTAAAAACACTAGCTTCTTCACTTCATTCAGAATCTAAAAAGAACGTAAGGAGGCTGGTACATCGATTGGAAATCACTTGGCTAGAGAAACATTTACATATGGTTAAGAGATCAAAATTGTTTATTGTAAGTTACAATTTTTGATAGTTATGAATTTCCAAGTAGTTAAGCGATATAAAAATAATGACAAAAAACATTTTGAAAACTTCACTGTAAATTAATTGAGGAGAGAAACATTATATTTTCTGGAAAACCTACCAATTTTTTTCAAATTTTTTTAAGTACACAATTGAAGGAAGTACAAGAAAGCAATCATAACCAAGAAGTCTTCCAAGTTTAAACAGGTTAGAGATTAGATGGTTTATCACTTTCTAAGAACTAAATTTATCACTTATTCTATATGTAGACCAGGGGCTTATTTGGAATTGTTGTTCAGAAAGGGGGGCTAAAATTAAATCTGACTAGGATTTATATATTTATCTATACAAATAGCATTTAATTATTGTGATGGAAGAGCGGCTAAAACTACTTTTTGGAGGGGCTTAGCTCCTTTAGCCCTTCCTTAAATACGCCTAACCTAATCTGCTGATGATCAATGCAAATTGAACTATACTAATAACAATACTTGAATGACTTGGAAAGTTGTAGACATTTGTATCACATTCAATATCAGATCATGAGAAAAAATTATAATCAAATTTATGAGGAAAATTATAACTTAATATTGATCAATGGTTTTTTCATAGATTATGAAATCAATGTTTATTCACGGCTTACATGAATACATATAAACTTACCCATTTTTCTGATTAATGATCATCATCCATTAATCTATATTTTTGATTAGCATAATATAATATCAATTTTTCACGTTTTTGGAAAAAGTATTGAGAAATTGGAAAAATAACCTCTCTAATGTACTAATGTACCATCTGTATGTGATTCGGGTTCTATAGAGATACTAATTGAAACTTTTGGACAAGTATTTCTATACGAAAGTATTTACAGATAGAAAAAAAAAAAATAAAAAAAATATACATCATTGTAAAATCATAAGCTTCTTCACTTCGATCACAATCTAAAAACTAGACTAGGTAACCATCAATTTTCCAGTTAATTAGCACTTAGTGATAGGTAATATACCTATCTAATGATTATAGGTACCTACCTTAATATATATGTATATACATACACCTCTACTTTTAAATTCTACTTTTCATATATTTTTTTTTTTTTTATAAAAATAAAATAGGTCAGCAGCACACACAGTTTTTCTCAGCATTTTAACTAAAATATTTCATTGCAACTTATGGTTTTTTTCATCATAGTAATTATGTAAACATTTTTTAACTTTTTTAGTGCAATAATATTCCAGCCCTAAATATTATAAAATTTGTAGACGGCTTCCCACGTTGGGTTTGGAAATTCGCATAAAAGAATTTTTAAAACACTACAAAAGGCAGAACTAAAATCGAGAATCATTGTACGCAATCGACCAAAAAGATAGTTTGTGAATAACTTATATTATCATTTAATATAATTTGATCGTATTACCTTCCAGTATAGACGTATCGATCGACAATGTGCAGCTCGGAAGGCTATGAAGGTAACACTAATCGGGGCCGAGTGTTAGCGTAATTGAAATTCAACTGGATCTCGGATATATGCAAATATCAATGGCACATGACAGCGACAATTAAACACACCAAGATTTTTGCATTTTTTGTACGCACATAACGATTTCGCATGATGGACAAGAACAGAGAGTTTATGTCGCACTCTATGGTTTACGGTGAACGCGTTTCACGTTTTTAGAATATGCGGATAAGCGACAATTAGGTATATTATATATATTTTTATTGTTATTATTGTTGCCGAGCGCCCGAACGCCATTACCAAAACACTGGAAATCTCGTAGACACTTTGAATCAAAGTATTCCAGTAACCACATCGGTACGCAACGAATAGTGGTCACGCTTAACTACAAGCATAAACACCAGTATTCTATGCTATATTAAACCTACAGTGGGTTCAGTGGGTCGAGGAACGTTTCACGCGTTGGAAACCTTTTATTGTTGGTTGTGAGTTTGGCCAATACTATATCGTCGAAACCATGGTTGTAATTTAACTGCATAATGTTATATTCAACCGAGGTTAGGGTATATACAGTACCATTATTAGCTTCAGAACCTCACTGAGGTTGGTGTCAATAGTTCAGAAACTATGATGATATAATGGACCGAGGTTCACGTTGAATGCGATAATATATCTTAAACAGATAAAGCCGCTAGTTTACTAAACAATATACATATTTTGTAATTATTTTATTTATCACTGTATTTGCACAGATCAAGGGTCATAGACCCAGTAGTTTTAGTTTAAACTGTAGTCTTTTTTTTTTTTTTTTATTTCGTTTACAAAAATGTACATGTTTTATATTATATATAATTTTAAATTTTTGTACGATATAGTTTTTTTACCCAGTGCGGATACATCAATTTTATTCATATAAAAAATTTATGTTGGTGATTTTTATTGAAAACGGGTGTGGAATTACCAGTTTCTGATTACGATACCAAAGTAAGAAAATTATAAAATTATCATATTTTTATTCAATTTCATGATAGGTAAAATGCGTTTAAGTTCTTCAAATGTAAAAGTTTATAAATTATGAATTAAGGATTAGGAAAAGAAATTTCACTGTATTAAGATTAATAATGCTATTATCATGTTTAATATGTTATAGATTACCTATTATAATATTTTTATAATATTGTGTATCATTAAAAGACCAATTAGCATCTTAAAGTGGTTTATAATAAAGTATTACTTAAGAATATCTTTGAAATTGGCATTAATTAAAGCGAAAATTAAGCATAATTTATTTATCTACCTATTTTTTTTGTGTCTTACATATAGGTAGGTATCAATTTTTTTTGTCATAACTCATAAGCAATATAAATTGTGACTTTAAGTACAAATATATGTATATTATAGATATAATATATAGGTAGGTACCTACTTGCAGTGTCGGCAGAAGCTATTGAGGGTCCCAGGGCAATTTTTTTGCGAATTTTTAAATATTATATTTAAGAGCTTCTTTTTTTAACAATATATTGTGTACTTATCAACATTCAACATACATAATTTTGTGCAATAAATCAACTTTTTCGAAGCTATTACTGGAAGAGTGGTCAGGGGTCCACCCCTCCCTTGAAACATTGAAAAATTGACAGAAACCACAAAAAAATATGTAACTTAACAACTAAAAAAAAGATTTCCTCCTCCCAAATTTGTTTTCGGTTACGGCTTTGAATCTAATACTATACATAATACAATAAGTGTTTTTTTTATTGTACAAACTAAATAAATAAATGAAAAACTGATTTGAAATTTTCATAATTTTCAAAACAATATAAACATATTGGGTACTGAGGTATAAATAATATAATCTACCTAATAAAATATATGTATTAAAAATCTGGTATACTTTGAACCATGGATATTCTTTGGTCCTCAGGCGGGGTACTTTTAGTTGGTGTGTTGAATTTCAAAGAAATAATTTGTAAATTCTTTCATAAATAAAACAATTTATTGATGAAAGAATCTTCAGCAAAGCTTCAATTAATACACAAAAATAATTGTTAATTTAATAACAAAAATTTGAGAAAAAAATAAAATTTTCTTTCACCAAAATATTTTTCATATTATTATCTTTCTACATTTAAATTGTCATAAAGATTGAAATAAAATAAATAATAAAAGCGTTTTGGCAAATGCTGGGTAATATTTTCTAAATTTTGAAAATAAATATTGATTATTTTGAAAAATGACCTATTTAAAATATATCCGAATTTAAAACTGCTGGTTGAAAATTTTTGACATGCATTTCTATATGAAAAATATTTACAGAAAAAAAACGTCATAATATCACTGCAGTTTCTTCTTCTCCACTCAGAATCTAAGTTTGAAATTTGAAATTAATTAATATCATAAGTAATAAAATTGTTTTTTCTGGTTTTGGTTGCAGTTAAAATATCAATACACTCGTTTAAACCTAATGATTACTCTATTAAATATCGTAGATTTCTTGTTTGACAGATAAATAGTAGCTAAATTGGTGAGTTAACATTGATACAAAACTTCTAAGATAATTTTTTATAATTTTTAATTTGAAAAAAATCCTTTCTGCCCTGTGGAAAGTTAGAATAGTGAGCATTATTCTAATTGCAATTGATATAAATTAGAAATAAGCCATGACATTTTTTTTATACTGAAACTCATTAATATTATGATTAAAGTCAGTATTAACAGTTTAAACAAGATAATATTTATTTTTCACACTTTGCAAATTATTAAACTATATAGAATAATTGTGATAAATCATTTTAAATTTTTAGTTCTGGTGCAAGACCCCCAAAATTGCGGGGCCCATGGCAGCTGCACCTTCTGCCCTACTCTTCCGCCATCACTGCCTATCTGAAATAGTTACTTTTTAATTGAAAAAAAAAAGTATAGATAAAGTAGGTTACCCACTAATTATATATTCTGTTGAATAGGTATTTTCGAGGGTCTTTGTATAAACTGGTAGGTAATTTAAAGTTTTAATGACTCAATTTATTAACATCTAAAATTGTATACCTAACTGGAAACAGGAAATAGGTGCAATTAAATTAACTTTATAAACATTGTTAAAATACTTAATAATTGTAAATTGATGTAATGTTTAACACTATGCATTAAAGATGATAGATTTTTATAATTTGGTGTTCATTTTTCAGAAATAACAAAATTTGTCCCATATTTTTAAAAATAAATTATATTTAATATTTCTTATATTCTACCGATTATAGATCAATTATTGAATAAACTACGCAGATTCATAACTTTTGTAAGTGGTATTTTTATGATATAGGAAACAAAATTTTTAAATATTTGCACCTATTACCTATGCTCATTATATGTACCTATATAATTTTAAAAGTACAATTAAGTATTTTATAGTGTATTGTAAATAGAAATACCTACAAGTAAACTATAATTGATTAATTTTCATTATTTTCTTATAACTATAAATACTTCCTTTTTATATTACAACACAATATGTGAATAATATGTCATATATTTCAGTTTAGTAAAATTAATATTATCTCTTATTATTTCTGGTATAAATTAATACTTACTTTTCATTAAAATAAAATTTTATGTGAATAATAATAATAATAATAATAGATGTTTGTTATATTTAGTATATTTGGTACCTACTCACTTATATTCTTTAAAATATTTAATAATTTTGTTAATACCTATCTCTAATGTTTATTTTATTTTCAAAATTATCTAGATACAAACTTTGTATTTAAAAACTAGTTGATTGGTAACTACGTAGTTAATTAAAATTGTAAATTAAAATATCTACATATTAATCCAAGTATAAATATCAATAATAAAAATAATAATAATAATAATATGTAGGTATTATACAATCTTAAACTTATTTAAGATTTTTATTTATTTATTAAAAATAAATATTGGAGTTTTCTATTTTATTTTGAATTTAATTTTTATTGACATACTTCTCTGTGAATGTCTTTAAAAACTGAAACAATTAATTATGAAACTAATAATATATAAACAGACCCTGACGCCTTGTATGTATAGGGTTGATGGTGCTAGTACAAGCTTTAAGCAACATAATATAATAAATTAATTTTTATTTAGCTTTTCAAAAATTTGAACAAAAACTCAGTGGCTTATTTCGGATTTAATTTCAGAGGGGTTATAAGATAAGAATAGACTAATTAATATTAAGAATCAACTTTATTTTAATAAGTATTTTACTCTACTAGTCTTTTCACTTAAGAACTTAAAAAACAACCAACTTATCTTATTGATAATTTAACTGCCTTTGAAATTATCGTCAACAAGAAGATGGTTGTCGTTAACCTTTATCTAGTTTTATGAAAATTTCATCAGTAATAATAATACACATACACACAACTATCTTAAACACTATATTTAAATATTATATTAAGCTAAAATTAATTATTATTATTTATACTTACACCTGTATTATACTTTTTCCCCATGCACCGTTGGAATATAGGTAGTTTATACATAAATTAATTTGCACTTATGTCTTATGTCAACTATACATTTTGAAGAGGGTTTGAACTCCCAAAATCCTCTCCTAAATACGCTTCTGAAAAAACCAGATGTAGTATATAGAATTAGCACAAAGTTTTTATACTCTATGGGTACCTTATAAACTTTTTCATGGGCTGCATACATTAAATTTAAATAAATTGCATAACATCAATATTATGTTATTTCAATCTACATATAAGTACTTAGCTTACACTATTATTCATAAATTACAAATAGATACTTTATAAGGAATAATATTAATACCATATTACAATTAAGACACTCTCTGGACAAAAGGCCTATCTACAAGATAGTGGTTTTGTGAAAAAAAAAAAAACAAATCAAAGTTTTCAATACTTAAATTATAAAATGTTTTGATTTTAATTATTTCCCTCAAATGTATTTATTTAGGTAAACTCTTTGTAATATAATTTATTCCTGGATATAGATTAGTAATAAATGGAATTTTCCACATTTTAAATCTAAGTGAGGACATTATATGCCCTTTTTCCATAGAATATAAATACAAATACAAATGTGAATCAAATTATAACAAAACATTTATAATAATGAAAGTTAATCACATTAAGTTATTTAATAATACAACAAAGTTTAAAAAACAACCAAATATGCGTAAAATTAAATAATTTTTTTTCACTTTAATACAAATTAATTAAAAAAACAATTAAATATTCATAAAACAAATAAAATAATAAACTATTTTGTACAAAATAGTTAAAAACAATTAAAAGATATTTATAAAACAAAATATAATATTTTTTTTTCTTTTTAAATGGATATACATACATATTAGTTATAGTAGTTTTAAATGATTATCATATGTTATTAACTTCTATTTCAGATTAATTTATGGAAATATTCTACATGATATTTTCAAGATTACAATCATGTTTTTATATAACTTTGCTTAGTATTACCATAACAATACCAAATTTTTACGATAGATACATTACATGGTGATCAATTTAAAATGATCTCCGGAAAATAGTTCTATTCATTATTAAACCAAAGAATGCTTCAATTATTATTTTAAAATAAAATATATTAAGTTTTTAGATATACCTAGTTAGTTAAATTTAGATAATACACATTTATTTGGAAATCACTAGGTATTTTATGCATTTTAGTTCCATAATGAGTTTAACATTTAGTCTTTTTATTAGTCACACATCACACTCTAGTGCACTATGCATTTAGATTCACTAAATACAATTTTACGTTTAACATTTATAAAATAAAGAAGTATTTGATTTTACCCAAAATTCCCAGTTTTAACTAGTACTTAGTACTTAATTTATGAAAATTATTTATGCTTGTAAAATGATTTGGTAGTAAATGCCTAATTTATTGTATTTTCTATTTACTATATGTGTTTATTATAAGCTTACCAATTAAGATTTCTTAAATAAACAAGAATATATTATCTTATTTATATAATGATTTTTTATTAGTCAATATCATGGATGCAATAATGTTAGTTCTTACCTAATTAGTAATGGGTTGAATATTTTTTGGCCAAGATAACTAAGTAAAAATATTATAACTTATAAGTCTGTGCTTAGAATAATTTCTTATTTTAATCATTAGTACTTATCTATTTATTATCATGTGTAGTGATGGTTTGTAATCCCAGATATGATGTCATAAATTTACAACTTGGCAGAATAGGCGATGGATAACATAGTTTATATCCATAGACCATGGTATATGATCTTAGTGAACCTAGAGTGCCTAGGTATTAATTACTATCTATTCTATCTAGTTGTACACTTGTATTTATGTAGTGTATTTTTTTTAATCGTATTTTGGTAATATTAATAAATTTAACATTTATTTAAATAATATATAGTAATTTGTAACTTTGTTTAATTAAAAAAAATTATTAATATCTATGATGGGTAAATAAATAATATCACTCAAAAGTCAGTTAAAGTAATTTAAAAGTTTAAAGATTATATTTTGTTCATTTTACTAAAATTATAAATGAATTGAATGTACTAGAATGAGATTTCATGTATGAATAATACTTATATTATCAATTTAACTTATTTTATTAGTTTATTATTTTAGATTCTGAGTGGAGCGAAGAATGTATTGGTTTTACAAATCTGTGTTTTTTTTTCGTATGTATGGAAGCACGATTTCAGGTAGAGATACTGGTCCAAAAGTTTCGATCAGTAACTCTATAGTTCGGAAATGTTGTCAAGATGATACTTATAGGAGGTCATTTTTTAAAATTCTCAATACTTTTTTAAAGCGCATGCCTAAACTACCCAAAAATTGACAAAAAAACAGCACAACGCGAATTTTTGTAAACTCGATTTTGTTTTTTTGACATAACTTCTAAAATAATGGAGCTAAAAAGTTGAAACTTATACCAACTACTAAAAATAGTTATACGCATCCCTCGTAAAATTTTCAAAAATATTTGACTAATTTTGGGGTAAGTACGGCATTTTAAAAATTTCGGAAATTTACTCGTTTTTTGTTAGTTTTTAATTCATAAAATTTTAATGTATGGATATTAAGAGCTGAAAATTTAATACAAACATATTCATATGTATTTTTAACAGTACTCAAAAAATCTTGAAAATCGTTAGTCAAGTTTTTTTTTTATAACTGCTTAAACTTGGAATTTCTACAGAATTCATAAGTTTTACTTAAAATTACACACTAAAACGCATATTAAAAATAATTAGTTCTGCCGATCTTTACGAAACTTGGTACATAGATAGAAAATTACAAGACGAATATTTTGATGTAATAAAATTTTAAACGGACGAATAATTGAAAATTTTATAAGGTTTTTATTGAAGAAAATTCGGAATAAGTACTGACAAATATTGTGGCAATACTAAAATAATTATTATCAAAAAAAGCGGACATACTTCGCACGATGGGTGTACTTCGCACGACAGGTGGTATTCTCTTGACGGGCGTATTATATTTTAAAGAAACGATAAATCATTTCTTCAGTAAAACGATTCTGAACGAA
>JAIPRM010004242.1:0-23523 GCA_025469315.1 Stegophylla sp. TES_Ste_2020 | reverse complement strand
CTAACATTTTTTTTTCTCATTTATTTTTATATTATTAACTTCCCTCGTTCAGAATCGTTTTATTGAAGAAATGATTTATCGTTTCTTTAAAATTAAATACACCCATCAAGAGAATCCCACCAATCGTGCAAAGAACACCCATCGTGCGAAGTATGTCCGGCTTTTTACAACTGATGTATTTATGTCGTTAATCCCTCGTTTAGTAGTCATACGGTTTGGACCGTTGGAGTCGGGAATGGTAAGTCGGATTTTGTCCGAAAGCCAAGACCGCAGCCATCTCGCTATTCTAGGTACGCCTGGACCACGGTTACATCTTAACGGTAAGTCATCGACAACCGCGGTCACTACCAGCCCTGTTTTCACACCGGCGTCACCCCGCGTCTTCGTGACCGGAGTCTCTCCGGTGTCCATTGTCTCAAGAAGACCTCGGATCAGCACCCGTAAATCACAATATTAATAACGGACGCTTCGCTCCGCTCGTATTTACACTCTTATTGTACACCCTGATCGCGGATCGAGATGGAACGGAAAAGCGACACGGACGGTTTCCACAGACGACGACACGACGCGGTGGTGGGCCGCAGCGTCACGGTTGCGATGCCATTCGTCGGCGAGGTAGCACACTAGCGGTGGTGTAGCCAACGCCGGGCCGCGGCAGCATCGGTTCGGTTGTGTCCGTCTCGTCGTCAGTTCCCTCCAACCGTCGGACCGCCGAGTCCTGGTATTATAGCTGCTCCGGTGTGTGACGGTTTCATACTTCCATCGCGCGGGACACATCGCGTAATATTATTATCAATTATTATTACTTATATTGTTTAACTGATATATTCAACTTAGTTAATGCATCGTTTTTATTTTATCCAGTAACGTAATATTTGTTCACGTTTTATAAATGCGTATTACATCGACATAAAAAATATTCCTAAACACGTGTATTCACGCGTTGTATGACGTCATATAAGTCTAAGTAAATTAAATAGTTTTGTCGTAAAAAAAAAATAAAAATAAAAATAAAGGCATTAAAAATTCCGTTATTCTTAATGTTATTTTTAGATATCATACTTACGAGAAAAAAAAAAAATGAACGAGGGGGAAGATCTCGTTGAGAAATTATGCCAGCTCTATGTCAATAGATCATACATCAGACATCGTTAAAGTGAGTTTATTATTATATTATTGTTCGTTATCGTATTATACATGTTCATATATACATTTATATAAAAATAAAAATATATACATATATATATATATATATATATATGTGTCGTAGACTAATAGAGTTTTTCTGCTTTTGATTTTTATATACACCATTGACGACGACGTTTACTACCAGCCAAAGACTCCCGCTGGCTACTATTGCTACGTGTTGTACCTTATACTTACACGTAAAAAATAATAATAGTAAAAACTTTTTTTATTATTATTTTTCTTTTAAACTTTTTTTCTTTTATTTCTTTACTATTACTATTATCGTTGCAACGACGGAAACACGCAGTAGCGCAGTAGAGATTCGCACTTGTTATTATTACTACTGTATTTCCCGCTGCATCCTACCGTTTATATATATATATATATATATAAATATATATAATAAAAGCGCACGCTCCCGCAAAAAGAAAAAGAGAGAAAGAAATAAAAATCAAAAGTAAAATAAATAAAAGGAGGCTAGCGACGTATTCGTATTACAGCTACTATATTATTCTCTTTTGTAGTATTCCCGGTCTCGACATCGCAACGTCCGGGACGTGGCTATTACTTGCTACCTTATAATAAAATAACGGTGGAGGAGGTCAATATAATATTTTATTCGTGATAGTATAAATAAATACCTAGTAACAACGTCAGGCCGTAGGCAGTATAATAGTTATAATTTGAATGTCACAATTCAATTTTTCGTATACTATAACTCCTAAATATTAAGGACAGTCTAATATGTAGTGTAATAATTTATTATTTTTTATTAATAATGTCAATCCGTTATGTCGTGGTGTATATTCTCACGTAATATGCTTGTATTTTATTCACGTTTTATCTTAATCATTAACTTCATTTAACTGTAAGAGTATACACGACAAGTGAATATTAAATTGGTAGTGATAATTTTCAAGAGAACAAAGTTTTTAATACAATAAACATAACCGTATTATTTACCATATAAATTCGTTAAGTCTTTTCATAAGGAACAAACTGTTTGGACGAATTTGTATATCGGGAGGTAAATTAATATTTTTATTACAATAACTATGTTTTTTTAATTTGTTGTTTGACAATGACGATATTAATTCACCAAACAATGTCTATATTAAACAGTGTAATTAAACATGTTCAAATATACATAAATTAAAATACATTTTTTAAAAACGCCGTATTTCGATGTAAAATTTAAATGTTCAACAAGAATAAAGCTTACGACTTATATGATTTTCATGGTAGTGACAGAAATATTTTTTTTGTATTCGTTATTCAAATCTAAATAAAAGAAAATTTAATCATATAAATATTACAACGAATAAATGCGGTAATCTGATAAGGTAATAAAATACTTATATATATTTACAAACAAAAAAAAATAAGATATTTTTTCGTTTAGACCAAGATTTGAGACCCATTTACGCATATTTTAATTTTTAACAACATGTGAGTCCCCTTAACTAAAAATTTATGAGACAATAGAATCTACATATTCTCTTCCCTTTTTCAAACGCAGTATACTGTTCATGACACGCTTAAATATTCTATGTCTTCTTTTTACTTATTAAATAATTAGGTACATTGGCGCCAAGTATAAGGGGGCTCGGGGGTTGCTGCCCCTCATGAATAACAATATTGTATATCATTCATATTAAAAAAATATATTCATATTTGAAATATACATTTCGTTTATGATAAATACTTTTAGATAGATATTAGTTTTTGTTGATCTTCATCAGATTAAAACAATAGGTAATTAGATAATATATATGCATATACATTATAATATTATAAAATAATATTTTGGTAATAAATGAAGTTTTATGTTAATCACCAACATTATTAAAATATTATCACTTATTTGTAGACCGAAATTATGTGTAATTTTATGTTCAAGCTAAGTGAATGCACTTTAATAGAAATGTAAAATAGAAGCGTTTCAAATCGAACTGACTTCATAGACCATATTTTATTTTAAATATAAATGCATGTTAGAGAGTTGATGAATAGTTCGTCGTTAATGCATAAATTTACATATTTTATACAATATCGGTAAATAATCAATTTATTTTAATCTTTTCATTTCGAAGTATTAATCTGCTCACGAAAAAATACGGTAATAATAATTTATTATTTGATGGTAAAATTATTAAAAATTAATTTCTTTAAGTTGAATAGACTAATATTGTACCGACCCGTTTGTTTTCTACAGTTTATATTGAAACTTTATTTGAACTGTGTATATTATTTAGTCGGAACTCTAAACTAAAAGTAATGGAGATTAAAACTTTAGATTTTCTCCAAATATCAATAATGGCTTCAATAGGCTTGGCAGTAGTTTTTTTTAAATTTTACCCCTATTGAGATTAATTATAAATTTTATTTATAAATTTTTCTTTACTAATAAATTCACTAAATATTTTTTATCCAAGTTTTATTAAGATAATTATGTTCGATGAACCATTTTTTAAACACATTTAAAGTTATAATTTAAACGAAACTGATTATTTTTAAATCAAATAATGATATTTTTTTATCTATACTTATTATTATATAATGTATTTTTATATTTTTATAAAAATTAATTTGTCTACTTAATTATTTTTGAAACACGTCTCATGTTAAAGTTAATGGTTTACGGTCCGAATTCCTCTTATTACGAAAAATAACAAAGACAATTTTGTTTCATACGAAATATAAAACTCGTATAAAACTTTTTAAATTGTAATCTAATAAAAATCAGTTTAACCTAATACCTACTTCAATACACATTTTTTTTTTTTTTGTCTTGGTAAATAATAATTTGTTAAAATCATTGACATATTTATTTCTGTTATTATTACACAACATTAGTTATGTGTTAATACACAAAAGTATTTTATATTTGTAGATAAATTTGTAGATTAGATGGCATTGTAAACCATTTTAACGAAAAATTGACACTAATATTGTTCTGTTATTATTCCAAAACTAATTATGCTTAATACTTAAAATTTCATTCATCGTTTTATTATCGTATTTCATTTATCATAAAATGCATTTTCCAAAATATAGGAATGAAATTATTAATTAGGTATTCATTGAACTTCCTTCAAAATAATTTTCGAATGCAATGGCTTATCATTACTTTCAAATTTCTAATAATGATATGATATGACATCGAACCATAGATAAGCTAAACGTATGAAAATTATTTTCCTAAAACTGTATCCGAAAAGCTCAAATATGAAGACCAAATTTCCATCTCCATAATCTCATCGACTTTTTTGTACTTTAAAATATAGTAGTCTTACGTTGATATGTTTTTTATATCAATTACAATGTTTTTAGATAGTGAAAGTGGTTCAAAATTATCGTACACTATGTAGGACACTGTAGATAAAAATTTCGTACTTTTATTGTTCTAAGTAGCTTTTCTTAACGTTAGGAAAAACTACTGAACATTTGATAAAAATGGAAAAGTATACCATTAACTAGATTATCCTGAAATTGATTCCAGTTTTTAAGTCGTAGCTCTAAAAACATTGGTTCTAAAAACTTGAAATTCCCACCATTGGTTACGAATAGTCCTATTTAGATTTAAAAATATTTTCAAAAACATTTTACTAATTTAGGGTTGAATGTAGAACTTAAGATATACTGAAAATATATATCACGATTTCTGTAAGTTATTATTTAACATAATTTTAGATTCTGAACGAAGCGAATCTTTTTACTATAATGTTTATTTATTTTTTCTATATACATTTTTTCGTAGATTTACTAGCCCAAAAATCTCAATCAACAACTTTTTAAAACCGAATTTGCCTCTAGTTGGTACTTTTAAGAGGTCATTTTTTGAATTTTGAGTTTTTTTTTTGATAAAACTACCCAAATTTTGATAAAAAAAACTCGGAAACCATAATTTATTGATCCAAACTTTATGAAAATTTAAACTTAGATAGACAATAATATGAGAAACATTTTGACGAGAGAAAATTTAGAAAAATCCACATTAAATGTGAAAAAAAATTTTGGACATTTTTCTAACAATTTTTTTCTCATTATTTTTTTCCTTTTCTTTATTTATCAAAATAAATAAATAAATAAATAAATAAATAAAGTAAAGTAAATATAGACAAGAAAGCTGGACATACTTCGCACCACGGATATTCTTCGCTCTTCGGGTCAAATACTGTTGGTGGCTGTGTTGAAAGTTACGACTATTATTATCCTTTATATTTTTATCTTCCTTGGATCAGAATCATCTTACTGAAGAAATGATTTATCGTTTCTTTAAAATTCTACACACCCACCAAGAATATTTGACCCGAGAAGCGAAGAATATGCAAGGTGCGAAGTATGTTCGGCTTTTTAATTTTAAATTTAAAAAATAAATTTCTCTTCGTAAGATTCACTACATATATTTTTACCATTATTCGAAATTCATATGTAGATTGCTTGATGAATTATTTTTTCTTTTTTTATTTATGGTCAGAACTATAACTTAAATGAGTATTTTATGAAAAATGATATATATATATATTTTTGTAAATATTCCATAAGTTTTGCAATTTTTGTTTTGCAGGCGTATTAATCAGGTCCGTTTAGATTTACGTTTTTATTTGAATTCAGTCTATTTTTATCAAAAAGTACTTTAAAGGTGCATTCTTTTAAGAATTGAATATGTAACATACATTAATAATTCAACATATATATATATATATATATTATAATTATTTATTTATATTTCACACATTATTCAACTATAGATTCGTTCAGAACCGTTTTTTGAATGCAATGATAATATATTACTATCTAGTTAAAAAATAATAACTTCTAACCGCACTAGCATGATCAAAGAACAAAAATCTGAAAATAATATATCAAGGTGCTATACACTTACCACCAATACATTATCCGAGGGGCAAAGTGAGAAAGCGCGAACTTCCATCAACATTAATTTATTAGCTTTATATTCATATCGAAGTAGATATGATTATTGAACCTAAAGTATATAGTTGAAAATATTGCTAAATATTACTATAAATCTGAAATAAACCTACTTTAATGATGTGGGATAGTTTTGTTTTATACTTAAATATATAGTTCAAAGACTCAATAAAATAATAAAATTATGTCCATTTTCATTCAATAAATATAATGAATCTCATATATATATATATATAATCTCATCATTTTAACTGAGAATTTTTTGTGTAAGGATATTCAGTTTAAAAAATTTGAAAAAACATTATGTTTAATAATATATCTTGATGCGGCAAGTACTTATTATGACTTTATTATTTTGACCAATGTATTTAATACAAATTATAGATTCATAAAATATTCATTTTATTAATCATTATAAAATTTTATCACATTTAAAGAAAAATATCAATAACATGTATACAATATTAACTTATCTATATAGATGTAGAATCTATTTAAAGTTAAATTGAAATATTATAATATTCTTACATTTCAAAATTAAAAATAATCATATTTACTCTTGCTTAAGAAAATTGTTTTGTCACTCCTTGACAAATATGAACATAACATGCGGAATGTGTATCAAACTTGTATAATACTAAAGTACAATACAAAATATAAAATTTGAACACAAATTCGACAAACAATTTTTAAATAAAAATTATTTTAACAAATGCTTATCAATTGGTTATTAAAGAGTTATTTTCTTTTCATTATAATAAATCAAATGAAACTTGATAATTTTATTCAAAATTTTTTTTTCAAATCTCCGGTCTAAAATTACATACATTTTTATTTCAGTTATTTCTGTGTTAGGCAAGTTGTGCATTAAACAACTCATCTTATATGTATAATATTAAAATATATATGGTACATTAAGTTCGTGTTTATTTTTTATTTATTTTTTTAATTAATTTTAACAAATTGAAACATTTTATTAATTTATAAATTGAAACTAGAAGAACTATAACGGTGTTTTTGCGTTATTTTACTTGCTATTTCTCATCTTAATACTTTTTTTATTAATTGGTATTCATAAAGTATTAACATTATCATGCGTGATTACAAATTTTTATAGTACACATAAGTGGACCTAGTATAGATTCGACTTGGGAATCAAAGTAAGTATACCTACTATTCATAAATTCGGTCTCAGCAACAACACGAAAAACTTCTTCACTTGTGTAACGGTTATTCGGCGTTAATGTTACTTCCACTGCCTATTACCCTCTTTCTATTTTATTTTTCACCACACCCTCTGACTGTATAAGACCTACTACTACTATGTTTACGATTATTATTTTACTGCCCTTGCTACTGTTAGTACTTTTTACTACTGTCGTCATTGTTATTATTATATAACGGCTTTTTGCTGCTCTGCCGTAAAACTTCCGTCCAATCCAGTTTTATCGAACCCGTAGGTATTTAGTATTTATACGCACAATTAACGTTTGCACATACACAGTATCAACAAATAAATTTTGTTATTGCATTTTTAAACGAAAATAAACCATTGAGTTTGTAATTACTAATGCGTGTAATTGTGATTAATAATTAGTCTGGGAAAAAATGTATTAACGCATTTACGTATTGACGTATTATGTAGATCTTGGTGTTGGCGGGATAAAGTTACGTGGATTTAGTTTTAATATGGCTGCTAGTAGCATAAGCATAATATAACAATAATAATTGCGAGTATCAACCGCATAATCCACGATGCGCGCGTACACTCTCGAGGGACCGTCACTAATATTATTTACCTTATTTTATAGTTGTTGTTATTATATACATTAATACATTAAATACAATAGAGTCGGAGGATAGAGAGAAAACCAGCTCGCGTAATAGTGGAATTTTGGTGGTATTGTACAGAGTGCCTGTATAACATAGGGTAGCGACCGCAACAACGTATTTAGTAATAAAAGTAATCCTCCGAGTGCCGTCCCGGAAATAAAATTTGGGAGGTGAAAAATATGGAATTAAATTACTTAAGAATATAATATATTCTACATATTATTATACTAGAACCATTACAACTACGTTTACTGTAGGGCCAGTTCATAACACACAAAATAAGATGATGTGTGGAGCAAAGTCCTCACGTATTTACCCAACTTCCACAATCAGACACGAAGCAAGGGGAGGTAGCCATGGATTATTGACCTCGTCTCTTTGATAATTAAAGTTGGATAATACATTTTACAATTAAGAAAACTTAATTGATGAACTGTAATTTCTAAGCCAGCAAATAATTTAATTTAGTATTATAAAACTTTTTATCTTTTTCTTGAATACTTTTAAATTACAATCTACACAATAAAAATAATAACATGTATTGAAATAATACTCAATTTTTGATATTTTAGATTCTGAACGAAGTGAAGAAGCTAGTCTTTTTACAATGATGTTTATTTTTTTTTTCTGTGTACAACTTTTTGTATGGAAATACTTGTTTAAAAGTTTCGATCAGTAACTTTTTGAAACCGGATTTGCCTCTAGATTGTACTTTAAAGAGGTAATTTTTCTAATTTCTCAATTCTTCAATTTTTTTTTGGAAAAAACTACCCAACATTTGACAAAAACGACTCGAAAACCATCATTTTTTGATTCGAACTATATGAAAATTTAAACATAGATAGAAAATCATATAAGAAAAATTTTGGCGCAAAATTATTTTGAAAAAGTGAAAAAAAAATTTTGGACATTTTTCTAATATTTTTTTTTTCACATTTATATTTATATTATTAACTTCCCTCGTTCAGAATTGTTTTATTGAAGAAATGATTTATCGTTTCTTTAAAATTTAATACACCCGTCAAGAGAATCCCACCTGTCTTGCGAAGAACACCCATCGTGCGAAGTATGTCCGGATTTTTTATTATTTATTTTGAACATTGTTAACACTGCAAGTGAAATTACTGTTATTTTACAATATACAATACACCTACATTATAAATATTTATACTAAAATGAGTGCAACGTAAGTTAAGTGTATGATTAATTTATTATTATGTTTTATTCTTCATATGCACTTGTTAGTTATGACTAGAGCGTTTAGAGAAAACTAGTTATAAAAGGTTAAATTGGAATAATATGTACACAAAAAAACCAAAAAAATGCATTAAAATCCATTATTTACGTACAAAAAAATATATGTTTTAGTAAAACTATTTCACAGATTAATTATTTGTAGGAAAAAATTGATTTTTACCAATATTTAATCTTAAATGAATTGAATTCCGTAAACTTTGGTATTATCCAATCGTCATTTATTTGAATAAATTCTTCAACCTTGGTACTATTCTTAAAATAAATAAATATATTATATTAATACAAAGATTTTTTTTTTTTATCCTTATCTGATAAGTGATAAGTTGTGCAATGCTATATTTTTTTAAAAATATTTTCTATATCGAATGATCCCCGATTTTAAACCAATATATTTTTGTTACGAGAAAAACTTTTCAACGTCTAAAGATGTTACTGCTGCGTTCGTAGTTATATTGGTATTTAGCTACTAGCTAAATCTTCTGGTAAACCCCCAACCAATAAACTTTCTCCAATCAAAATTTTGATATCACATTAAACCCATATTAATATAATGTACATTGTCTAGAAAGTATAAATAACATAGCTTTTAGTTAATTGAATATTAGGAAGATTTTCTCTCAAAAATGTGAGAATGTGTGGAATACGCATAAAATATTATACAAATAATAATATATAAAAATTGTATATAATACAAAATAATTACTTTTTTATTTGTTAAAAATTATCAAAATATACAACAAAAAAAAAAAAACAAAAAATGTGTTTTAATTTTGTTATGAATGACTTACTGTTATTTATACCTTAGTTTACTATAAAAATATAAAACACACAATAAAACATGCAAATCCTATAAATTCTGCTTCAGTTACGATTTATGACCATGAACTATTTTGTTATGTTATACTATTATAATTACATTTGTCCAATTAAGATTCTAAATAGAGCGAAGAAGCCATTGTTTTTACAATGATGTACATTTTTTATATTTTTTCGGTAGACACTTTTTCATATAGAAATACTTCTTCAAAAGTTTCGACCAGAAATTTGTTTGAATCACAATTTGCACTTAGATGATACTAATAAACAGGTAATTTTTCGAAATTTTCAAAAGTTTATGAAAAAACTATATGAAAATTAAAATATAGTTAGAAAATAATATGAAAAATATTTTAGTGAAGTAAGTTTTTTTGTAATTTTATTTCTATCATTTTTTTTCTCATCAAAAATCATCGTATTTTCCTCTTTTTAGTTAATGGAATTTATAACTGACTAAATCAAACTCAATTTTTTTTTATAACAATAAACTTAATAAATATTAAAGTTAGTTGTTTTATATAAGCTGCAGCTCTGTTCAGAGTCGTTTTTTTTCTAAGAAACGATTTATTATATATATAATATATTGTTTCTTTAAATTTTTACATATTCACTATATTATATCACCCGATGAAGAATACTTATGAATTATGATGTATGTCTGGCTTTTTAAATATTTTGCTCGTAAATACTAAAAAGTAAACAAATAGTTAGATACTAACCTGCAATAACGTTCTATATATTATTAACTATCATGTTCGGATTTTAAAAATCCGTATTATACGGATTATTTGAATAATTCGGATTATTCGACTCAATTTCGTCATTTAAGGACTAATATTTAAAGTCTAATAAATTTATTATCATTAACACTTTTAATATATATATATATATATTATATATATCTTATTTCCGACGTATATTGACTACCAGTGTCAATAATTATTAGTCTCATAAAAAGTAAATCCATATATCTGTCTAATCTGGCAAATTCGGATAAGAATTTGATTCAAATCTGGACTTAGATATTCGGATTTCATGCCCCTCTCTTGTATGAACTAATATTGACAAATATAATATTTCTATAGATTATATTTTGCAGGGGCGTGCTGAGGGGGTGGTTATGGGGGTTCAAACCACCCCCAAATTGACTGGAAACTTTTTTCTTGACGTCATTCTATTTAGAAAATAAAAATATTATGGGTGGTGAATGCTCTGTACGATTATATAGTTGTGATGTACCCGTAATTGGTGTCTTTAAAAGAAAACCCTTTCTGTTGAAAACGAATACGGTTAAAAATGATTGAAATAAATTAACAAAAAATGTGCTGCAAGTTCTTGGATGTGACTGTACATATTGAATAAAAAAAAATATATTTTCTAAAAATATTAGTTGATAAAGAGATAGAACAATTTTTAATAAAAACAAAAACACAGGGCTTATTTTAAGAATTTTTTAGTAGTGCGCAAAACTTAAATTTCATCCCCTCCCCCCCTAAAAAAAAATCACCTCCTGTGGATTAAATGTGTGTGTTATTTGATAACAAAATACGAATAAAAAGGTATGCTAAAAAAATTTATTATTATAACCTTTGACTTTTAATAACATTTTTTATATTTTTTAACAAAACTTCAATTGGTACATCTAATTTATAAAATATTAATATGTCAATACTAATGATAACTATTCTGACAATAACTTCAATAAAATGAAATATAACTTTTAAATTACAGCTGCGCATTTCTTAAATTAGAGGTGCTTATTTTTCATTTAGAACTACGCAAAATGTGTTCAAACGCACGTTAAAATAAGCCTTGCAAAAACACATATCCTGCATGACATTTAGTTTAAAAATTACATCATTATCGAAATTTATGGACTAAATTTTACTAATTATTTTTTTTTAGTCTGATAACAGTAGGCAATTGTTTTATAAAATGTATACAAATATGCAGAGTGTTATGATATAAATGTTATTTGTTTTTTAAATGTATGTTTGTAATATTTCACAGTAAAATCATTAACATAGTTAACGAGTTACTATATTACTTTACTATCTATTGATATTATTATGACTATATTATAAGTTAAATACTTACTTGAATTTAAAAATTAAAACTATCCCCAAAATGAAATCCTCGGCACGCCCCTGATATTTTGTGATTGTCAAAATTACACGTTTTTATTGGATATTCCTCAGAGATATTATATATATATATATATATATATAAATTATATAGTTTATAGTGTTAATAAAAAAAATAAAATAAATAAAAAAATTAGTTGTATAGGCAAAATAATTATTGTAAATCTTTAATTTCAAACAATGTTTGTTCAATTGCCAATAAACAATCTTAAAAAGTGAGACCATGTTTTAAAAAGCATACAAAGTTTTTACACATTTTTTAATTTACTGCTTGTACTAATATCATTTTAGTAGTTTTCCCTATTTTATTTAGAGTGTGGTTAACTAGCTGATTTATTTTTTTCGAACTATATTAAGTATATTTAGTAGAAAGTTTATATAAGTAGGTAGTGTACATATGAATATTTTATAACTTGAATAATGGGGATTTCAAGTATATAACTTTATTTTAGTGAGAACGTTATAAAATAAGATGTGGTGAATAATAAACTCTTGATTATTTTACATTAAATTTAGCTTTAAAAAAAAAAAATAATAATAATAATAATAATAAAATTTAAATTTTATAAACTGAAGTACGGTATTTTAACAATATTATCAATCGTGTACGATAGCACAAGGTGATTTCAAAATACTATTAACACTTGAAAAAACACGTTTTCCAATGTAACGATTTAACGGAAAATGTCATAGTTTTTTTTTTTTTTTTTTTTTGGCACATTTCTCTTGAAATATTACTCGAAATTCTGTCATACCTGAAGTGTCATGAACGTATAATTTTCAATCGATAATTTCGAATGGCAGGGGTTGGGGTGGGCTTCTGGAGTACTTTTATTGTTTTTTTTTTTTTTTCAAAAGAACGAAAGAAAACGGGAAGCCATAAAACCAGTGACCTCGCGTTCAGAAGATAATATACAAAATGTACCGATTATTATTATTATGGAATATAATAATATACATTTAAATGAGCCGAGTTTAGTTGGAACGGAGGGCAGGACGCGCGGCGTGTTGTATAATAATATATATACACATATAATATCGTCAAAACCACCGTCCGCGCCACATCTCAGGACGACGATCCTGTTGGCTGACAAGCAACAATATGACGTTCATATATATGGTATACGAACACACGTACACACACACACACACACACACGTACACGTACACGCGTACACGCCGTATCTATTTTTCTTTCGCAAACACAAACAAACACACGTGTAGGTGTAATGCATTATTTTATATGTACCAGCGTTACTACTGATAGCGTCAGCGTGAGCGGTTTTAATACGGAAGTGTTGCGCGCGTGTGTCGCTCCATTCTCATATCCTTTGCGGTGCGCGAACTGTGGCGGCGGCAATGTCCGGTCTAAACGCTCGCGTCGCGCTGCTGCTAATGACCTGCCGCGACAATCGCACCCCCTCCTCGTCCTCGTCACCCCCCACCCCTACCCCCGGCCGTGAAAAGCCACCCCGCCGTCCGTCCTGACCGCGCGCGTGTACGTACATATATATGTTGATGGTCCGCGTGAATGGGAAGGGTGGGATGGGGTGGAAGAGAGAGTCCTATCGTAATGACGACGGCGGCGCGCGTGCGGGGGGGGGGTTGGCGAGTGGCCAAAAAACGGTTGTTTTATCGATAATAATCGGGTTATTATTGCGTTATAAACATTTTTTCATACATCATCACGTACGACTATTTGTTATTGATTACAGATTCACGCATCGATGGGCGCACGTTGAAATAAAACGGTATATACGCGTGGTAGATATATATATATATATATACGTATATTGTTTATATTATGACGGCGTACGGGACGATGGCCACGGTGGTGCTGTTGACGTCTTTCTCGCTGAACAACGTCTGGCGCCTCGGTTCGGCCGCGGCCAGAGAAGATCATCAGTACGAGACCGTAGGGTCGTCGCGGTTCCCGCGGACAGCGAACGTTTTCGCGGGCACTTCGGCCGCGGACCCGAAAACGTATGCGGAGAATTCGTCGTCGGAGCCGAGTTACGACTCTGACGACTCTGACGACGATGACGACGATGACGATGACGTGGGCCGCCATACGTCGGACGGCAACACCAGTCGGGAACAGCACGAAGACCAATTAGATCAGGATGACCCAGGTAACGTCTCATGTGATTTTAATTCTCGGTAACTGTAGTAGTAGTAGCTTGGCCAAAAGGTTTTACTGTTCATAAGCCTCTCCTTAGATAAAAAAAAAAAAAAAAAAAATGTTTTTTTTGGTGTACATTAGTTTTTCAACACGATGACATACCCATAGTAAACCATAATAATATGGTCCGTGACGTCATTTGGAAAGTCATGGTCGTGTCACCATGATACCTATTCGCTGTGACATATACGTTTTAAGATACTTATATTCATATTTACTCGTATCACGCAATTATATTTTATTTTTTATTGTAAAATTTATTATTCTTCGTACTATTGATATTAAGACGTGTTTTCGAATAAATAAATAATTTATTATATATTGAAAATACACAGAAATATTATATCCAAAAATGGTAAAGGTTTAAAATTTATCAAAAAAATTAAAAATGAGAATCATAAAAATATTAATTATACTTGAGATTCACCAATTGTTTTAATGCCTGACATTTTGAAAACTTGTGAAAATTTAAGTAAAGTTATAAAAAATATAGGTAAATAAAAAATATAGTCATTTATAATAGAAAATACACAGGAAAAACTCACTTTAATATCAATCACTAATCTTCATTCTGAGATCTCCATATTATGAACATGCGTTCATAGATGCCGTGGGCATGAAGGCTGCGAGAACACAGCCACCAAAGTGAAGATTGAAACTGGGCTCAGCCCTCAAAGGAATTTCTGTTACAAAAAGCAAAACATCTTTTTTCTTAAGAAAAAGATATTTCTTGAACTTTGATTACAGAGTAACATTGTTTACATTACATTACAGATTACATTGTTATCATTATTATCCGAGAACATCGTTCATTCAATGATAATATAATGAAGTATATTAGGTGTGTTTTGGCAAGTTAATTTCTAGTAAATAGTTCATTGGTTTAGTTACCGAAGTCTAGTCATAGTTTGTTAACTGATGTTCACTGATAAAAATAACTGTTTACTAAAATAAAACTCGCCAAAGTATACCGATTGTAACATTGTGGAGTATTGTTTATTCAAAAATTGTTTTTACAAATTATGTATGTTCGAATTTTTAAGTAAGATGTTAAAAGAAAAAAAAGCCGGACATACTTTGCACGATTGGTATTCTTCGCACCTCGGGTGTAAGGCTTTTGGTGGGTGTATTAAATTTTAAAGAAACTATAAATCATTTCTCCGATAAAACGATTCTGAACGAAAGCTTCAAATAATATATAAAAATAATAATTGGCGATAAGGAAATATTTAACAAAATGTTATTTAATAATGTTGGGTATTCGAAATTTGTATGCATGCGCGTGTGTGTGTATGTGTGCGCGCGCGCGTGTGTATGAGGTAATAAAGTTTTAATAAAAATCTATTTTTATTAATTAATAAATAGTCAACTTCTCAGTAATTAGTGTAATAATTGACATTTTGGTCTTTTAATGGGAATCCTTGGGCTATGAACAATTTATAGAATTAACTTTTTTTCCAATAATAGGTATATCGAATAAAATTCACTAAATTTTTTCAAATGTCCAGTAATATTATTAATTAGTAACAAAGTAATCCATGTTTATTTTTATTTATAGTATTTAATATTTATAGTAATTTTCCGAATTTTTCCATAAAAATCTTGCAAAATTTCTAATTATTCGTCCATGAAATATTTTCATACACCAAAATATTCGCAATGTAATTTTCCATCTATATACCTAATTTCAAAAAGATCGGTTATACCATTTATTTTTTTATATGCGTTTAAGTGTGTAATTTTATGTAAAACTAATGAATTCTGTTAAAATATTAACTTTCGACGATTATTTTTTATCATATATTAGGACCGTTGGTTATACATATGAGTATATTTGTATTAAATTTTGAGCTCTTATCCATGCATTAAAATTTTCTGAATTAAAAACTAACAAAAACGAGAAGCTTTCGAAATTTTCAAAATTTCGTACTTACCTCAAAATTGGTCAAATATCTTTGAAAATTTCATGAGGTGTGCGCGTGACTAGTTGGTGAAAGTTTCAAGTCTTTATCTCTGTTATTTAGTAAGTAATTACCAAATAACTAAAATTGTTTTCATGATAATAATTATTTCAGTATTCCCAGATTATTTGTAAGTACTTTTTCCGATTTTTCTTCAATCAAAACCTTATAATACTTTCAATTATTTGTCCGTTAAAAATTTTATTACACCAAAATATTCACCTTGTAATTCTCTATCTGTGTACCAAATTTTGTAAAGATCAGTCATACCAATTATTTTTTATACTTTTTATATATATTTTATTATTTTTTATGAGTTATAGGCCTATGAAAAAATATTACGTAAATAGGCCTTTGTATAAAATCAATCGATTTTGTCCCAGGCCCCAAGAATCCTAGTTGCGGCACTGGTTTTAGAGTGTATTCAATAACTACGAAATACTGTGCTTAAAAATATTTGGAATGAATCAGTTTTGGAATCAAATGAGCTGGTAGTTTGAAGACCCCAAAACACCAAGAGCAAACCTAACCTAACCAGATATTAATGATATTTATGTGTCTTGATATCAACAAAAATAAATTAGAATATCATAGAGATATGTTCTTTGAAGTAAAGTAAAAAAAAACAATGAATAACTTTCAAAATATAATTTATCTTCGATAAACCACTTCATGGCCTATTATTAAAACTAAAAAATCTTGTAAGAATTATTTTAGTCATTTCTGAATCTTCATGTGTTGCTGAAATGACTTTTTCAGCCCTTCAAAGACTGAAAACATTTTTTCGTCGCACTTGCATTAAAAGTTTAATTTTTGATACAGGTAGATACGGTCGAAAGTGATCATTATTCATCTAGCGGGCGGAAAAGACTACTTTACCGCCCACGGGCCGAAAGTTACTTTACAGCCTACTAGCATGGAAAATAAAAGTTGTCCAAGGAGAATTAATAGCATTTGATGTGTGACAAAACGTAGTATGTGTGGCTAGTGGGGGAAGGCAATTTCAGTACTTGTAACATAATGTACTATTAAGATCATCAGATAACTATACGCCAATCAAGAATAAATGACATTTAAATACTACTTATTCTTAGATATGAACAGGTTATTGGTATGCTTATCATTTGTGGCAGATAAATTAATTGATACTAATAAAATTTGACAGAATATATTTTTCCTAATACCTATTGTTTAGCATAAACATAAAAAAAATCATTTTATTAAAATTAAAAAGCCGAACATACTTCATACCACGGATATTATTCGCTCCTCCGGTCAGATACTCTTGGGGGTGTTTAAAATTTTAAAGAATCGACAAATAATTTCTTCAATAATATGACTCTGGACGAAGGAAGTTAATAATATAAAGAACAATTATGGTTGCCATTTTAAACATACCCGCCCAGAGTATCTGACCCAGAGAGCAAAGAATATCCGTTGTATAAAGTATGTCTGGCTTTCATGTTTATGCTTTACTTTACCTTACTTTACTTTACTTTTTTTTATCTAATAAATATATTATATAGAAGAAAAAAAAATGATTGAAGAAAATAGTGATAGAAAAATTTCCATTTTTTTTTCATATTTTTAAAATTTTCTAGTGTCAAAATATTTCCCATATTATTGTATATTTATGTTTAAATTTTCATAAAGTTTGGATCAAAAAATGAAGGTTTCCGAGTTTTTTTTTTTTGTAAAATTTTGGGTAGTTTTTAGTGTTTTCACCACTCAAAAAATTGAGAATTGAGAAATTCAAAAATGACTTCGCTAAAGTATCATCTAGAACAGTTGGTGGCAAACCTTTTTTAGATGTATTGCCAAAATTTTACAATCGAGAATACTAAAACTATTCGCGTGCCTAAAAAAAAAAAAATTTACGAACATTTTTATGTACATTTTCGGTGTAACAAACAAAAAAATCCGAACATAATTTGCACCATGGGTATTCATCACTCCTTAGGTGGGATGTTCTTAGTGATTGTATTAAATTTAAAAAACACGATAAAACATTTCTTTAATAAAATGATTCCGAAGGAGCTATCGTTACGGTGTTTGCCAACGTTAAAAATAATTATAATTAAAAAATAAACATTTATTGACTATAATTGTGTTACAACAATTACCAAAATTATAATTAATTATAATACCTATTCAACAAATTAATTGGTTGCTATCAAATTTTCTATAGTAACTAAATAAAAAATCAAACCAAAATAAAATGACGTGAAATAATATTTTATGCTGTGTCAACCATTTGAAAAAACGCGAATTTCAAAAAATGACTTCTTTAAATTTCCATTTTGAACTGAATTCTGTTTTAAAAAGTTGCTGGTTGAAACATTTGGACAAGTATTTCTGTACAAAAAAGTGTTCAAATAAAAAATAAATAATAAAAAGACATCATTGTAAAACACTATCTTCTATACTTCGTTCAGAATCTAAAAGTAAATGAATATTTTTAATTTATTTAATGTTGTTTAGTAACTTGTAAGTATCTAATACTAATTTTACCTTACTTGAAGCCGTTTAAATTAGGATTTTAAGTGGAAAAAATCGTAAGGGGGATCGTCATCAATGAAAAATCTTGAATGTTCAAAACCTGGCACATATGCATGTGTTACTACATAGCATATTACGCCGATATAAAATATTTTACATTACCACATCAACGGCGACGGCAAAAAGATCTCACGGCATGTTAAAACGGTGACGGTGTGTTGTCCATGTTCATTTGGAAAGGGAGGGTTTGGACACTGGGCAAACGTTAGTACTTATGTAGAAGTGAGAATATCAGATTTAATGACCTCCCGGTCGAAAAAAATTAATATTTTACTGACTACGTCGTTGACTACGACGTTCAGGACGGAATGATGCTTATTTAATTTGAACACTCCGTATAGATTAAATGTTGCAACGTTGTACAAGTCATTTATGTATGCACGTGTAAGCGAATATATTATGTATGACACGGGTGATCGCGTATACGTATACGCGTTTTAATTATATCGATGCCAAAAGTCAAAATAACTTTATGATACATTTGTGTATGAGCTGAGATGACTGGGTTGGATCATGAAACTAATATTACAGATTATATAACTATTTATGTGATCTATACTAATACCAATAGATAAATATGTTCGATAAAATCTGATAATTTGATTTATACTTGGGAGAAGAACGTTAATAGTGTTTATATCCTTATAAAAAAATCCAAAAATGGCGGTATTGGTTCCGTAAAATATAATGTCAAATAACAATGTAATCAAAGGAAAGATAAATTCAAATCCTCTTCGATGAATCTAAATTTCGCTGTTCATAAATGAATTAAAAATTTCAAAAATTATTATTTAAAATACAATATAATACAATACTCATTAATTCAAACACATTTGTCCATATTATAATGTTCTTAACTTTAAAACATTTTGCTCATGTAAAACCCTTCAACCTTTGAATGTTATTATTTATATTTTCAAATACTTCCAAAATTTATTTGCAATTAAAGGGTGACTTCTTAGTTCACCGACGAATCAGTTTGCCGACTAATAATCATGAATTTTCATCTTAACTAGCTTGCGTTTACTAATATCTTTAGTGATTAAGAATTTTTTACTTATTTAAAAATCACTTAAACCTTTTCATATAAAATACATTTATGTAATAAAAATAATTTTTGTTAGAAAAATTTAATTAAAACCTTTTCATACTAGAACTAGACCAACGGAGTTTATTCCATTAAAATCACTTGACAGGTACTTATAATGAAAAATTAAAATGAAATGATAAATTATGTCTTCAATAAAACAATTCTGATAACTGTCAGGTTACAAACAAATACTTATTTAAGATTAAATTTATAAATTAAATTTTTAATATAATAATAATTCTAAACCTAGGTATTTAATATAATATATTATTTCAATGTTTATAAATTAATAAACAATAAAAAATTATACACATTACATTTTACAATACAGAGCAACATATTTAAATTGAAAATAAACTTTAAGTTATATTAACCATAGACAATAAAATATAATAATATATCGGAGAATAAGAAATTAAAAAAAATTTTTTTTTAGATTCTGAACGAAGTGAAGAAGATTATGATGTTTATTTTTTATTTTATTTTTTTTTCTGTTTCTGGAAACACTTTTTCGTATAGAAAAGGTTAGTTTTTATGTAATAAAATTTTTGAACTTTGATATTAAAACTTGAAAATTTAATATGATTTCACTAACATAAATGTCTAATTGACTTGAAAAAACCTCGAAAATCGTTAGTCAACTTTTTTCTTTATAACCGTTTGAAATTAGAAATTCGTTAGTTTTACCTAAAATTATACATTTTAACTTATATAAAAGAAAATAGGACTACCGATTGTTTTGAAACTTGGTGCTTTGATAGGAAATTTCATTGTGAATATTTTTGTGTAATAAAATTTCGAGCGAACGAAGAATTAAACATTTTATAAGGGCTTTACTGAAAAAAAATCGGAGGACGTACGGATAAATTACCTATTTTATTACAATTTCTTATTATCATACGAAAGGTTGAGTGGTTGCTAGATAATGTTTTTTCGTCATCTTATGTATTTTTCGATGCTCAATACGATGGTGTGAATTAAAATCTACGTGCATCAATAGTTTTCTAATTATTTTATTCTATTTTGAAAATTCATTATTTTCGGTTATTATATTAAATACCTACTATTTCAACACAACGTTCAACGATGTTAGTGTGGTGCGATGGTAATGCGTTACTCTTGCAGTGTGATAGTTCCTGATTCGTAATTGACCCGGGAATCTGAATTTTTTGCTCTTTTAACTATGACTGGATTCCACCATGATGTTCCACGAAAAACATTAGTAAAAATTATATTACAGAGTATAAATGTTGATTTACGATAATTAGAGCCGCTTTATTTTATTTTTATTGTTTAATTTTATTATGATATTTATATTTTATTGAAGTTTGAAATTATTTATGGAGTATTCATTAGGTGTATGTGAATATATGAAAATTAATTTTCGTTTTTCGTAAATGTTGTATGTAACAAAATTATTTATAATATAACATTTAAGTTAAATTCTTCAAAACTGATAATTATTATTATTGTGTATTAGTTGAAGCTTCGTTCAGAATCTTTTTATTGAAGAAATGATTTATCGTTTCTTTAAAATTCAGTACACCGTTAAGAGTATCCCATCCGACGTGGGAAGAACATCCCGAAGAGCAAAGTACACACTTTTTTAAACGTAGAACTAATTTAGTATAAATATACCTAAAATAAAATATAAAACGTAAAACAAAGATAAGTAAAGTATGGACAAGAAAGCCGGACATACTTTGCACCACGGGTATTCTTAGCTTTTTGATTCAGAAACTCTTGGTAGGTGTATAGATTTTTAAAGAAATGATAAATAATATCTTCAATACATAATACGATCCTGGACGAAAAATCAATTTAGATTTAGATTTCAACTAAGAACAATAATAATTATAGTCACCGTTTTTTCTTTTTTCGGCGAACTGGAAATTTTGTAAAAACATCTAAAATCCGGTTTTTTTATCGGTGAACTTGGTATAAACCCAATTGAAGCGATCGGATAAAATTGGTTTGTGCCCAGTTTGCCGGCATCCAATTCGCCAACATCCACTTCACTGACAAAAAAAAAAAAAAAAAAACGATGATGTACGTTTTTTATACACAAAGTCATCTGTTTTTCTTTTTTTTTTAAAGTTACACATCTTTATGAAAATAGTTATTTTTTTCTATTGAGAATTTATACATGGGAGGTGTTTAAACCCCCAAACTTCCCTCTCACCTACGCCTATGGAAATATCAGCACATATAAACATATACAATAGAAATAATGAATGAGAATACTATAACTATTAACCATTATCAATAATCAATATATCTACTCAGTAAATGTAGCACTGTATACAGAATCACAGTTATGTTCAGAATTAATGTAATATTTATGAGTGGGGGGGAGGGGGTACGGCAACAGATAGTCAAACTAACAATAACTTACAACTCACGTAACGACGTAATGCGAACAAAACGAGAAATTATAATTCTTCTTAAACTATCAGTAACCATAACTATTAACTGCTATTAACTGTAATAGGACGAACAATTTAGTAAAAACGTTCACAAATTTGACATTGAATATCACATTTAAGATAAATACATTTAAAATTAAATAACGAAAACACTTCAAGTGTAGACAAATATATTGTCTTTATTTATATGATGTATTTTATTTCACTTATTTTTTATCGTTGATAGTATAAATACGCAATAGATGTATTTATTACTCTCCCCAGGGAATTTTTATAATAATTATGTAGTACATGTAAAAATATAATAAATCATTAGGAACACTACATAAATTCTAAAATTAATTATAATTAAATTAAATTTTCAAAAATCTAAAATTATGAATGAAAAATGATATGGCTGTATACAAATGTAAATATCTTCAGAAATAATTTGTTTTCACGTATCTATTGAACGAGAACGCAGACGCATTTATACATATTCATACTATTACATAATATACTTTAAATTAGTAAACTTATGTGTATAACCACTCATATTTTTCAACGATTTCTGTATTTAGAACACACATTTTATTTATTACATTAAAATGAAATACCCATGTATACTATTCATATTATAGAATATAGAAATAGTTTTAGTTTTATTGCACTATTCATATTATAGAGTTTCACCTGCATAAAACTTATGAATAAGTACAAATACGCATATTTCATTTTTCTTAAATAATTGCTCTTCCTTCCACTTGTAACAGTTTTTAAGGTATATTGTCAGAACTATATATAATAGCTTCAAACGTTTATATTTCGCTCGATTTCAAATCAGTGGCGTATTTAGGATTTTTCAAATCCCCAGACGGATAATTTGGCACACCACTATAATATAATCGAGAGGGTATGCCTCATTATAATCTAGATTTAGAAGAAAAATAATTAATAACGTGGTATATCTTCTATAATATAAAAATGAATCGCAAAATGTGTTGGTAAGCGCATAACTCAACAACACCTGGACCAATTTGGCCAATTTTTTTTTTCAAATGTTCGTTGAAGTTCAAGGATAGTTTTCACGGCGAGAAAAATTCGAATAATTACCGGAAAAACCCTAAAAACAGCTCTTTTCTTTTTCCCATAC